>JAQGAK010001633.1:0-28819 GCA_034696945.1 Lipothrix lubbocki | reverse complement strand
TGCATAACTACCGCTGCGCTTCCACGTGCACCATCGCAAACGAAGTTTGCATAAATGTATGCAACGCATAGATTTTTTAAATTCTGTTTAAAGATCTGCTTTTACATTAAAACTCTGTTGTAATTTTTGCTTTTAAATTAAAATTCTGTTGTAATTTTTGCTTTTAAATTAAAATTCTGTTGTAAATTTTGCTTTTAAATTGAAATTCTGTTGTAATTTTGGCTTTTAAATTTAACTTGGTTTATATGAACAATATAACTGAATTTAATGCTTTACCTTTCGGTTTATTTTACAATTAGGATGGTGAAGGTCGGCTAGCTCTAACGCTTCTAAGGAGTGTTTGGGAGGGATTTCTGGCAAATGGAAGCTTGGATTTGGCGGCGGGGCCTGCCCCGTACCAAAGCTAGGGACTTCCGTACCCGGCATTTCCATCATCCATCTTAATCTAGTCTTTCGAGGTCGTCTCATACACAGATAGATCTGCAAAGAAAGATGATACAACCGTGATCAAGAGTTAGAGGAGTATATAATTGTATCCACAAAGGTCCTACACATTTTTTATCCGGAATTCGATTTAAATTCCCAGAATTTATGACGCAGCAGGTTTTGTGATTGGAATTTTGAGATTGCGGGACTTACGGGTAGATATTTGAGAAAGACGACGCGTATCCAATGGGGCATGCGGTGTGTACGAGGACCTCGGAAATTCCAATTAATGATGACAACGGTAACTAAAATGGAGAATGTGTTCATGATGAAGGTAAAGAGGAGATACTTGGCGATGAGGGGCAGGACCAACGACGTCGGCGGAAGAATCTTTGACACAAGCAACAAGAACACAACCAGTGACAGGAGGATGGAAATTCCGAGCGTAACTTTCTCTCCCGCCTCAGCCGGCAGGTAGAAGACCAAGACGCAGAGGAATGAAATCAACACCGTGGGCAGAATCAAGTTCACCGTGTAGAATAAAGTTTTCCTTCGGATCGTTATGAAGAAAGTAATATCCGTTTCCGTGTGATTTCCTGGGTACACGTTTAAGTAAGCTGGTACTTCTATTATGTCCCATGTCCCTGTGGATTTCCAAACACATTTATTAGGTAATTTATTCGATTTTCTATTAATATTTGATATTCCAGTATTTAATTAATTATATATTTGTAGCAATAATTGGCCAATTGTTTATTATTTTTCTAGCCGTAATTAATTAATTTAAACAAAATTTCAGGAACAATTAATTAACAATTGTGCTATATAATTTTCTGAATTCTGATGGATAATTAATTTGATGTTTTTTAAAATAATGTACTAATTCATTTTTCCTGCTGGATTATTAATTCTAAATTTTATTTGTGCGTCTAGATGGACCTTTGACAGATTTTAAATCTATGCACAGAACTACTAAGGGACGGAATGCAAATCCAATAAAATAATTGCGTTTTGATGTATTTGAGTATTTTCTCCATCAAAATGTTGATTTCATTTGCTCGCGTGGAGTTGTTGAACTAGACACTGCTGTCGGATCAAAAGTAATTATATTTCGAAAGCTGAGAGTCTGTTTTTGCTAATTAAAATCCATTCCGTAGAATAGTTTTAGCAAACATTTGCTTTTAACATTTTTAATAAGGCTCATATCTAAGTGTAAGTAAATTAATTTTGACAGTTCAAGGGACTTGAAAAGGTAAAAAGGACTAACGATGTACTATATAGAAGGTAAGAGTGAAGGTTGAAAGGATATGTTTTCCCTATTTTGTTTGTATTATCGACCAAGCTCTGACAGCAAGACATGGATGGCTTTATTTAATATGTAGGCGCTAAAATGTGTGAATTTCCATTTCACCTTCATGTTTTTAATTAAAAGTAGTTACTCGGATTTACTTTTGTACTCCGCAGGTACATGGCAGTCCATTTATAAATTATATCCATTTGTAAAAGAAGACTACGACGACGACGGGAATCTCATACTCTGTTTCTGTGAATGTGAATGGTGGGAATCAGTGGAACACAATCATATTTGGATGGAGTGGTAAAGAGATTTCCGTGTGAAGAGAACAAGACTGAAAAGTGTCGTCGTCGGTGCAAATGGAAATTCAATGAAAATCTCTTGTAACTGTCGTGTTCCTCAATCTATTCACTTAAGGATTGAGATGTGCTCTGCTATGGAAGAAACTTCAACTTCCAACAACCTTTATTTTATATATAACAACATCTAGTAGTTTTTCCCTCCAGGCATCTCCATAGCTACGTCCTACGTATATTTACTCCCGTCTTTTTACTACCCAAACGAATCGCGAAAACTCATTAAAACTGTCGCCCGTATTGTTAAAGACCTGGTAGGATTTCCAGCCCATTTTAGTTCCGGATTGTGGAGACGCGGAGAGCCAGAATTGAAATCGCATCTCGCCCCAAAGCAGTGAGATTCTATTTGCTCAATGTAACAATACAATCATTTAACGCTATTTTCACCTGATTCTTCGTGTTAAATTGAAATTCTATTATTTGCCATTCCAGTAATTAATCTTGGATTTAGCTTTTAATCGACGCCCTGGAGATTATCCCACGTTCTTTACAAATTCACTTCAGGTAAATTTCTGAATTTAATTTCATCCAAGGTAAATTCTGAATTAATTTTGCTAAAGATTAATTTTAAATTTAAATTAATTTAAATTATATTCTGTATTTTAGTTAATTAAAATTAATTTCTGAATTTAAATTATTTAAAATTAATTTCTGAATTTAAATTAATTAAAATTAATTTCTGAATTTAAATTAATTAAAATTACATTCTGAATTTAAATTAATTAAAATTAAATCCTGAATTTATATTAACTAAATCTAAACTAACTAAAGATAAATTGTTTAAAAATTACAGGAGACAAAAGGCCATTTTACCTGATTTCCAGTAGTCAGATAAGTCGACGAAGTTCTTATTGTTGTACAGCGACAGTGACACTTGGTCTCCATTAAAGGTCCAAGAGCCAAACTTCATAATACATTGTTGCTGATCAAATGGGAAATACGTTACGTCTATTGTACATGAGCTCTGAAAGAAGAGAAAAGAAGATATGAGAATGAAGAGAACACAATAAGATGAAGAGCATGGCGGATATTTTAATGTGTGGCATGAATGGGAAGACTGACCTGATAAATGGCTGGTGGGACCCAGAGTACTTCACCATGCGAATATATTAACACATTGGATTTGTATCTGACTTCGTAATTGCCATCAGCACTGGAGACAAAGGAGGAAAAAAAAGTATTAGATGCTTCAGTCCACTTGACCGTCTTAAATTGGCTGTAGGAAAACTAAAAGTCTTTCTCTCATTTCCTTTCATGCCGTCCTAATGGCACAAAAGAGTAACTTTGTGTACGGCTAAATGATATTACGTGCATACAACTCACTGCAAATGTGACGTACAACTTTTAGTAAATGAAATTACGTACATACAACTTAATGAATGACACTGTGTGTACTCAATGATACCTTACAGATGCTGCAAGATACTCCGAAAATCCGGAATTATACTACAAACAACGGCGACGTGTTCGAAGAAAGAACAACAAAATAGAGAAGGAAAGGGAAAGTATATAGAACGGGAAATCAGTATAGGCCAAAACAGAAAATATAGTCCTAAAACAAGTAGGTATATAAAATAGAAAACATGTACGGATTGACAAGACGTATACTTTTATCGTCAAGACTCACTTATTGAAGAGAACTATATCAGGCTTCCAGACTTTGTCAGGTGGGAGACGGAGAACGTTGATGCCACCATAATCAGCCTCATCCCAGCGTAATTGGTAGTCATTCCAAACCTGAAAAGAAAGTAAGAAACAAACTTTTAGCAAGGAGTGCATTAACTTTTGTTTGGAAGCAGGCGGCAGGGATGTGTGGAAATGTCTATATAGTATAGATACTTATTTATTAGATACACTACTACTATACATACATACATGTAACATGTATGTAGGTACACACACTCAGCCTCTCACCAACTCAATCGCGTCGTGGGCATTTTTCTTTGTGGTAATTTCCACCTGCCAATGTTCTCCGTATAGAATACCCGAAGACCAATTTCTCGTGAGTATTTTTCCGGTACTCTTTTAATAGCGAATATTCTCTTCTTACTTTTCATCCCGCGAATATTTTTCCTCTACATTTTATACCGCGAATATTTTTTCTGTAAATTTAATCCCGCGAATATTTTTCTCTACTTTTTATACCGCCAATATTGTCCCCGTACCTTTTATTCCGCGAGTATTTTTTTCCACTGCCTTTTACTATTGATGAAATACCCATTAAATTTGTAACTGATCTTTAAACTGGTTTAAAACAAGTATCTAGTTAGTAAGATACCTCTAATTTCGTTACGTATTTAGCAATTAAAGGAGAAACATTTCTTCAGAATTGATTTGAGGCACTTATCTACTATAATCGTCAACAATTGAAGTAAAATAGTTGGAACTTGACCCCAGGTCAATAAGAACCAAGTTCAATTACTACAGGGACATTGATTGTAGGATACTTGTAGGAGCTCTGATTCTATCTCTCAAGGATACTGAGTATCTGTACATATCTTGTTTTTGAGCTTTCAGCTTTTCGTGCACATCGTGTGCATTCGGACGCTCATCTGAACTCATCGGCAAATAGTACGCTGAAGTCTCCTATGTTTGGTACACACTGTGAATTCGGCTTTCTTCTTGACTTCCACATCGTGCACAAGGGATTTTAACGCTTGTACACAGTGCGCCTCATCTGGATCTGGTTTTCAACGTGTTGTACGTACATACTGCAAAATCAGCTTTAAAAAAGCAACTTTACAAAAAGAAACACCGACAATTCGAAGTATAGTCATTACGATTCGTCCACACACAAACCATTCCATAGCTCTCATGAAGACGGAACGCTCCGAACTTCCGAAGACATACCGTTGACCGTTCAATCGAGGTCTCATCAATGTTTCTCCGACTGCTGTACATCCCTTACTTAATGTTAGTTACAGCGTAAGAATAATAGTGCGGTATCGACGTGTCATGGAAAAAAGCCAGAAAGAAAGAAAAGAAGAGATACTGTAAAAGGCCAAAACTTTACACAGCTCTGTACCAAAATCACTAGAACATCGCCAAGCCAATGATAACTTTCACAATGGAGTCGTCAGCTCACAAAGCTATACTAAAATCCCACAAATATAGAGTCACACTACAGTCACACAGGACCATTTCTAAAGAATCACCCACAGTTTTTTCCCTGACAGTTCGTTCTCTTTATAAGTTTCATTGCAGCAACATCATCATCTTCATGGGAATACCTCTACGATCTGCTTATATATGGGCTTGTGTGGTAGTGGACCAAGTAACTATCCAAGGGTTAGTAACTGTATATATCTTTATAGTCAGTAGTAGGGGTAGGAGGTAGGACCACAGCTTGATGATACAAGTTTGTTGATGATTCCCTGTCCTGTTCCCTGCTCAACCCTTCCTTCTCACATCAATAAGACCTAATGCTCCGCTCAAACTAACCACCCAAATAATATTAGCGTGTGAACGCCAAGTCTTGCTCCACTCTGTCTTATACCCGCTATGTATGTAATTGTAGTACCTACAGGTATAAATATTGCCAAATCCCTATTTAAAGGAATATCATCTACTTGTGTACTGGATTTAACAAAATTGCTTGGTACAGTTTAGCCATTTAGTATGTAATTTTTCGTGTGCTATACCTGCAGCCTGTAGTACATGTTTAAGCATGTGGTAGATACTAACCTGTATTTAAGTATGTTAGTATAACCCGGTATATAACTATGCATGTAGTTTAGTTTGTTTAAAGTATGTAGTATAGCCAAGTATTGAAGTATTTATTATTGCCAGGTATAAGTATAGCTTTGTAGTATAGTTTAGGTATTGAAGCATGTAGTATAGTCTAAGTATCTAAGTATGTAATATAGACAAGTATTGAAGTATGTAGTATAGACAAGTATTGAATTATGTAGTATAGACAAGTATCTAAGTATGTAGTATAGACAAGTATTGAAGTATGCAGTATACTAGTCTAAGTTTCTATTGTGAATGAAGCATACCCGAAGTATTTAAGTATGCAGTATACTATATCTATTTTAATATGTAATGGTCGGTATCTATACAGTCTACATCGAATTATCTATCTTTCATTCTTCCTATCACCTATGTAAAAATATGTATGCGGTGTATTTGTTGGTGAAGTACTAAAAGTGTGTGCCTGTGTACATTTGAGTGTGACACAGATCCTCCTCGGAGCATCCTTAACGACTGGATGTAATTCTCTGGTGGAGCTGCTATTATTCTTAAGTTAGAGGATATGGAGAGAAGAAGAAAGTTTGAGCTCATCCTCCCCCTTTATGGGCACTCATGCCCCCGCATTCCGACTACTACAACTACCTACTACTGATACTCACCCACCCTCTACTACATCATTACAGCCTGGATTCACTTAGGTAACCATAATCATCAAATTTCACTCTAATTATTTCTAAACGATCAAATTATCTCCATATCAAGTAACTCCCCGAGTTTAATGACATTTTTATGAGATACCATTTTGTTGGATGGAGCAAACAGCGCATAGAAATGAATGATTTATTGATTCAACCCCACTTGTACTTTTCTTCCTAGATTCTCTTTATACCTACCTAAAGAGCTCGCATCTTTCCTTCTGCATTTCTTTCTCCTTTCGTCTTATTATTCTCTCTGTGTTATTCCTTTCTCTCTCTCCTCTCCATGTTTTTCTATATCTCACCCGTCCATCTCGCCTCCAAGCGATGCTCTTTCAGACCCTCTTTCTTTAAAATACTTCCTTTAAGCAATAATGCTCTGACTATAACGTGCATTCTTTAAGTGTTGCTCTATGTAATAAAGCTCTACACTCTTTAAGACCCTTATATGCATGATCCAGTCTTGAAGCTTACTTATGCATTCTCCACTCCTGAAGATCCTTATGAGTGCTCCAGTCTTTAAGATCCTTATGAAAGCTCCAGCACTGAAGATCCTTATGAAAACTCCAGTTCTGAAGATCCTTATGTATTCTCCACCCTTTAAGATCCTCATGTATTCCCTACCCGTTAAGCTTCCTTATGCAATCTCCAGTCTTTAAGCTTCCATATCCATGCTACACACTTAATCTTCCCCATGTAAGTTCCAGTCTTAAAGTTTCGCTACATGATATCTACAGCCTTTCAGCAAGATTTTGAAAGCCTCTCCCCGAGAAAGTTATACACTGAGTAACTCAATCCAAACTGAACCTATAACTCAGACGGAGAGTGACTGAGCACAGCATTTGCCGTTATGCTCTGCGTATAAAAATAAATAAAATATTATTTTTGTTTAGTAAACAGTGTGAGCAAGCAGGGCATGGAGCCGACAGAGCCAAGAAGCATTATATGATTGAGCAATGAAAATGTACAAGGAAGCAACAGCAATATAGACAGACCCTTTGTTCAAGTTGGAAAGAGAGAGAGAGAGAGAGAGAGAGAGACGAAACATAGAGAGAGAGATGGAGATAGAGAAATAGAGAATACATTGCTGTAGAGAGAGAGCTAGAGAGTGAACAGGGAGAACAAGAAGAAGGAAACGAAGAAGGAGGAAATCGTCATCGGAAGTTTCAACATGTGCTTATTGTTCGTCCTTTACTCAAACTATCATATTTATACCCAAGTATTTAGTCACTACAACAAATTCCTATATAGTTGGGGATATTGTATGTACATTGATCATTGCATAGTTTATATATGTACGTCAAGCTCGTTACATTAGCTAGTACATCAAAGCTTGTTTAGTTACATCGGGGCTCTTCAGTTTACATCGAAGCTGTTATTGTTATATATGAGCTACATCGGAACTGTTTTGTTACATCGAATCTGTTATTGTTATATGAGCTACATCGAATCTCTTATTACTGTAATATTAGTTATATCAAATCTCTCCTTATACTTGTTACATCCAATGTTTTTACAGTAGTTACGTCGAACCGCTTGTTATATGAATTTCATGGATTACGTAGATACTAACAATATTTGTTCCTCGAAATCTCGATCCCAACTCAAACATCTAGTTTATTGGAGTTGTGTAGTAGTGAGTAATAGTAGTAGGAGTAGTAGTGGAGTATGTACTAGAGCACTTAAATGTAGAACATGTACTACTACTATGTGTAGTTATTGGATGTGTACTCGTTTTATAGCAAGGATGGATATACTTTTACATGTGTAAAGTCTGGGCTAAGACTTGTATAGCGTGCCAAATGTCCTCCTCTCATAACCTCCTTGGCTGGATGTCATCAGATCCGTTTTGCTGCTACTACTACTGCTACTTCTCCCACTTACTATTTCTACACTGGCAATGACAATATTGAGCGCCATGTCTTGCACACTTAAGTTATACACATCTTATACTTAAATCTCGTTTATACTCCTTTGTCATATCTCGTGTGTGTATGCTTTATCTCTTAATACATCTATCCCACACTTTATCTCGGCATGTAATTACATCTATATACTTATGGAAAGACTTGTAGTTTAGATTAGAAAGAGCTCTTATATGTATTGTAAGCATTGAGAACTTAGTATTGTAAGCATTGGGGACATATGTACTATAAGTATTGAAGGCATATGCACTATGAGTATTGAAGACATACGTACTACAAGCAATATAAACATATGCACTATAACAATTGAAGCTTGCATGTACGGTAAATTTGTAAGCATGGGAGAAGTATGTATTGCAAGTGCTAATGCAGGGGAATTTATAGGACGTTAGAGCAGGAAATGTCCTGCTGTGCTTCCATTTAACACTCGGCAAATGCTCCTATATAAGCCAGCAGGCAGGCCTCGTAGTGTAACAAATCTCTTCTTTTTAACTACTCTCTCCTCCTCATCCTCACTTCTCTCTCATTTACCCTGAATCTCATTGTAATACGGAGCCAAACTAATCCTTGCGAAGGCCACTATACTCCTGAAGTTTTTCTTTTCTCATCAATTATTGATGACTTGTACGCATTTCCTATATATAATGTATTTATTGGCGTGTGTAAAGTTGTTAGCCAAGTTATCGGATCTATCTGTACTACATATATCAATATAGCTATAGAGCGGTATGGATTTATTCCTCTATATGAATATGAAAGGCGTTATTTCTTTATCTACAGTATATATCTGTATATACTTTTACATTACTTAATCCAGTACTCCATACATTTTTCTTTATTGGCAATCTTCTTGCTGAGTGTATATTTATAATTTCCTCATCTACTTTTCTGTTCTCTGAAAATCTTCTGCTCCATCTTTCTTTGTTACTGCGGCAGTTGTGTAATAATGCTCGTCAATCGCTGCTCGATGTATTTTTCGATGTATTTTTCGATGTATTTCTCGATGTATTTTTCGATGTATTTTTCGATGTATTTTTCGATGTATTTTTCGATGTATTTTTCGATGTATTTCTCGATGTATTTCTCGATGTATTTCTCGATGTATTTCTCGATATAATTCTCGATGTATTTTTTGATGTATTTTTCGATGTATTTGTCGATGTATTGCTCGATGTAATGGTCGATATTTTAGTCCATGTATTTCTCGATGTATATCCCAAAGTATTGAACTCATAGTAATTTCAAGTATTAATGTAGCGCAAAGGTGAAAGCAAGAGCGTTTATAAACACAATGAATCTTCTCACAATGTAAGTGTGCATTGGAAATTCTACATTCTTTATAATGGCAAAGTGCAAATGTGAAGGGATTCAGCTCCAAAGTCTTTGTATACCTATATATATCTTTATCTTCACCCTGCACTTACGATTAGTGCACATATACAAAAGTATCTAGACGGGAACTATATGTTAGAATTATACAGGGCCCGTTTTATATTAGAAACCTCGCGTTTCTCTGAAAGAAATGCAAAGCTACTACATACACATACTCGTAGTGCTTATATTATAGTGGAAAATAAGAGGATCCTACTTTCTAAAGGCAGGTACTTGAACACTCGAAGACTCTAAACGTAAAGGAATTTATCGAAAATACTCGATCCGCTCCGCTCCTGGCGTTTGCATGTATGTATGTCTATAGTGGAAACGTGTGCTCCCGCATTTAGAAAATGACTTTGTACTTGTGCGTCAATCGACTTGTAAATTTATTTCCAAGTCGTTTGTCATGTCCCTTTGTGTATCTAACGCGTGTGTGGAGCTTATCTATAATGTTTAGACTATACGATGGGGTATGAGTATTTGATTAGAGTGGGTTTTGTGTCTCGAGGTGTTCATATAATTCTTGGGAGACTGAGTCGACATAATTTTTACTTGTTTCGATACAATGTCTGTTGTTTTTATTCAATTTCTGCATGTTTCGATGTAATTTTTGTGTGTTTTGATACATTTTCTTGGTTTTCTATGTCATTTCTTGGTTTTCGATGTAATTTCTTGGGTTTCGATGTAGTTTCTTGGTTTTCGATGTAATTTCTTTGTTTTCGATGTAATTTCTTGGGTTTCGATGTAATTTCTTTGTTTTCGATGTAATTTCTTTGTTTTCGATGTAATTTCTTTGTTTTCGATGTAATTTCTTGGTTTTCGATGTAATTTCTTTGTTTTCGATGTAATTTCTTTAGTCTTGATTTATTTTCTATGTTTTTGATGTAATTTTTGTGTTTCAAAACATTGTCTGCATGTTTCAATGTAATTTGTGTGTATTTGGATACAAATTCTATGTTTTCAATGTAGTTTCTTTGTTTTCGATGTAATTTCTTTGTTTTCGATGCAATTTTGTTTTCGATGTAATTTGTTGGTTTACGATGTAATTTCTTTGTTTTCGATGCAATTTCTTTGGTTTCGATGCAATTTCTTTGGTTTCGATGCAATTGCTTTGTTTTGAATGTAATTTCTTGGTTTTCGATGCAATTTCTTTGTTTTCGATACAATTTCTTTGTTTTGAATGTAATTTCAACGTATTTCGATGAAATTTCTGAATTTTTTGATGAAATATTTGTATTTTTTGATGGAATATTTGTGTTTTAATAAAATATTTGTATTTTTTTAATAAAAAATATTTGTATTTTGTGATGCAATTTTTGTATTTTGTGATACAAATCCTGTATTTTGTGACACAGTTTCTGTATTTTTTGATGCAATTTCTGAATTGTGTGATGAAATATCTGCCTGTTTCGATAGGATTTCTGCATTTTCTATGTAATGATTGCGCATTTCAACGTAAGTTCTGTATGTTTGACAGAATTTTCTATCATACCACAGTAATATTTTTGTTCGCATAGACTACTCCGACAAAATCTCCAGAGGTATATAGATTTCAATCCATTGGAATTTGACTGTGTAGCGGCATCCTATTATTATTACAATTGCGATTGCCCCGCTAGAATATTTCCCCCCGTCCACACGCACACATATCTCCGCCGTCTTCTGCTCTTACCTCAATGGGCAGGCCATATAGCCTTATCTGCTTTCCCAATGAGAATAATTCAGGAGGAACTTGTCGAGTTTAATCGTTTGTATAATATCTAAACGGGAAAGCACCCACTCCCAGTCCAATAAATTCCTCCAATTCAATTTCCACTCCCGTGGGGTTCCCTCGAATTTCTCGTGAGCACTTTATACACACACATACATATGTACGTACATACTCAAGCATATATTTTTTAAAATATTGTATTTTTAGTATATTCCTTTTTATATATGTACATACGTGTGTCTGTCTGCGGGGTCGCCGTGTCTATTGGTGTTCCCATGAGGATTTCTACATATAAAGTTTATATGTATTTATATAAGCAATGGTTTATTTTATACAGATATATCCAGAAGTTTGTGATTCTGCGAGAGCAAAAATAAAAGCGTGCGCGCGTATGCACTAACAATGAATTGATCGAATGATAGAAATGGAATCCAGAATTGCAATATGCTGTTTAAAGGTATAGGCTATAGGTAAGTATACTATATACCTATATACATTGTACGTACATATATTAGCTCGTAGTTTATAGCATTGCATCACACGTTCAATTCAGTTATTCCAGATCCAGAGAGCTCTTTTTTTATATTTTCTTGCCACAATTCCTATACAGGCGGGTAGTCCTACACCGCTGCGTTATCGATGTGTGCGGCGGATATTTCCCACAGATTATGGGGATGTAAAAGTTTAATGCTTTTTTTTCAAAATATATTCTTATTTCCCACCAACAATTTTTACGGTTTTAGATTTGTATTTTATGGAAATTTAATTTAACACATAAATTCTGTAGAATTTTCTATATCTTAAGGAGTCAAATTTAAAAATTATTTTTGAAATAAATTCCCCAAATATTTTAGAAATAAATTCTACAAGTATTTTTAAAATAAATTAATTCCAGAGATATTTTAGAAATTTAACCCCCAATATTTAAATAATAAATAAATTTCAAAAATATTCCAAGAAAAAATTCAAAATTCAATAAAAAACTGACATGTAAACTTATCCCAGAAATGTAAAAAAGAATTCCACAATAAAAAAAGTCTAAATTATAAAAAAAACTCCTTTTTAAGAAATGAAATCAGAATTACATAACTTCACAACAAGGTTAGCTTACGTATACAAAGGGAATTTTAGTTTAAAAAGAAGTTCAAACTCATGAGTGCTGTTGTAATAACTTTTCAGATAAATTTTCCAAGGATGCTGAAATGCTTCCAAAGCACAGCAAAGCAAAGCAAAGGCAATGGAGCTTTGACGTGGACCGAAGAGGAGGAGGAGAAGGAGAAGGAGAAGATGAAGAATAAAAAAAAGTACACACAAAAAAAATAAGTTGTGCACCATGTCCCCACCACGTGGCTGGATTTTGACAATAAAGCCGAGAAGATCGAGTCAAGCATGAAAATAGGGGGAATGTATGCAAAGAGCAAGAAGTTGTTATCAAGGAAGTCAAGTCACCAGAGAGAGAGAGAGAGAGAGAGGGAGGGAGAGAGAGAGAAAGCAAAAGAGAAAGCAGAAGAGAGAGAGAGGGAGAGAGAGAGAGGCTACTATTGTGTTTGTATAGACTGCGTGAGAAGAAAAGTTGCAACTCGTCATGCTCAAGATGTTTACACAGTCTTTGACGTGCCTCAGTGTAAGGATTCCAGAGAATTTCCCGAGAAAAAGAGGAAAAAGAAGAAGAAGCTTGGAAGGCGAAAGAATGAGAATCTGAAGAACGAGAAGAAGGAGAAGTGGGAGAAAGAAAAAGAAAGTGTAGCAGGACTAGTGGGCCAACAACAGAAAATCTTGTACAAATATTGAACAGGGAAAAATAGAGAGAGAGAGGGAGAAAGAACGAGTGAGGGCAGAGGATTTTCCAGCCGGAAGTCTCCTCGTCAGTTGCAAATCTAATCCTTATATACATTCGCATTATCTGCATCTCAATCTCCTCAATCCCTCTGATATTCCACTCTGCCCTCCTTGTGGCTCTGTCAACTTTTCATCTCTCTCTCTCACTTTCTCTCTCTCTCTCTCGCCCAATATTTGCAGTCCGGTGACACAAAAGTTTATGCCTGAGCTTCCACAAAGTCTTTTTTATTGTGTCAAAGGTAAGCAATAGGGAAATTCGGGGAGGACTCCATGAGCTTTCTTTTCTCACAGCGATGATCTTTTCAGAAGAAAACTCTCTCTCTCTCTCTCTCTCTCTCAATAAATTCCATGTTGTACAAAGTTTCTTTAAGAAGATTTTGTGATTTGATTTATTCATACTTTATTATAATTTTTTTGGGTTTTTCCCTTTGAAGTTTTTCTCCTCCTCCTGCTTTTAAGTAAGTTGGTTTTGGGAGCTTAAATTGTTTGTCTATAGTTACATATTACAATGTACAATTGATTTTTTTGTATTTTATTCTACCATGTTTTCTAGAATTTGAAACGGGAATTTATGGATTTTGTTTTTTTTTGTGGGAGGGAGTTTGCACTTTGGTCTGCAATTGCAAATTATTTTTGTATTTCAGTTTTGCTTTCTTTTATTTTTTTTAAAAATTTTGTAGTTCATTATATTTAGTTTAATAACATCATGCAGTTTTTTGTATTTCATTTAGTTTTTTTGTATTTTGTGCATTTTATTTAATGATTGTTGTATTTTTATGTGCTTTTTGTATTTATTTTTTTTCATTTTTTGAATTTTTGTTTGTTTTTTGTATTTATTTTTTTTCATTTTTTGAATTTTTGTTTGTTTTTTGTATTTTATTTTATTTGTTTTGTATTTATTTTTTGTATTTAATTTAATTTATTTTGTATTTTAGTTTATTTTTTGAAATTTTTCGTATTTTATTTTGTATATGTTATTGTGTTTTTTTGTATTTTAGTTTATTTTTTGAAATTTTTCGTATTTTATTTTGTATATGTTATTGTGTTTTTTTGTATTTTATCTAATTTCTTTGTATTTTATTTTCAATTTGTCTTGCATTTTATGTTTTATTTTTTTGTATTTAATGTAATTTGAATTCTGTAATAATTGAAATTGTACTTTAATTTTGTATCCTTTTCCTGTGTAAATTGTTGGAGGAATAAAAAAAAAATTAAAAAAACACGTTTGATTTTTGTTTTCCCTGCAGTTTTGGCAGCACTCGCGAATAATCCAAAAGGTGGGAAACTACTTTCGGACTTGGACAATTGAGAAAAGCCGGCGGAATTGTGACTGGAGTGCCCAAAACCGAAAAAACATTTCTCGCCAAGAGATCCAAGCATGAAAAAGCATTTCCGTAATGATGCCCATGACTTGCTCGGTGTACAAACTTATAAATCGTGGGATGTACATACGGATAAATTTTTGTCGTCCGGTGTGTGTGGTGTGTGAGTTCGTCGTCTTCCCTGAAAAAAAATCCCTCCTGACTCAAGGATTATAATGGAATTTAAATAGAGAAATAGGGATCTATACATACAGCGGGAAAAAAACGAAATTCGACCAAGTTTAGCAACGTCCCAAAAAAACAAAAGCTTGTGGTTCCGAGAACAATAAGCGGATTTTTCAGCTGAATTCACCAATTTGGCTGGTGCATTGCCGGAAAGACTTTGCGTCGTGGTTTTCTTTCGCAATTCTTTCTCGGTAGTTTTGCTGTAGAGCCCTTGCAAATAGCGGCGGAATTCTTTATACTTTTTGCTTTAGATAGCCTCTGCAAGCAAAATTACTTTCCCTACCGCGGCTCTCCACATACTTTTTTTTTGTTTATTCCTTCTTGGAACTTCTTCTTCCTCCATGCACAAAAATACGTAAAAATACTTTCCCTTATGACTCTTCACCCCAAATTGCGTCCAAGCTCCAAGCGCATTTCTTCTATCTTCAGGAATTTTCAAGCGGAATTTTTCTCTCTCTTTCCCCTCCTCATCACAATTACTATATGCACTCTCCTGAATCTTCCAACCCAACTTTTCCACTCTTCAAAAAAATTTTCCAACCACCATAACCAACGAAACTTGTCCACTTCTCTCGATCTTCATAATTGTTCAACTCTTCGGACACTTGAAAAAAAATTCTGCACACTTTTGCATTTATTTAGTTCAAGAACATTTTTGGACTCGAATTTGCATAAACAAAATTTACCCTCCGATCTTCTCAAGTAGTTCAAGATCCTCTGATCTTCATTTTTGAGACTTTTCTGTATTTTATAAAAATTCTTTCCTTTTTTTGCATTTTGTAACAAAATGTTCTCAGTTTCTCTGCATTTTCCAAATTAAATTTCTTTATTTCTGGATTTTCCAAGAATTTTTGCAAACTCCTCTGCATTTTTTGAGAAAGTTTGATAATTTGTCTGAATTTTTTGTGAATATTTACTTATTTTTCTGATTTTTCTAAAATATTTGCTGACTTCTCTGCGTTTTCTGAGAAAATTTGCTGAATTTTTTAAGCACATTTACTTATTTTCCCCATTTTCTAAGAAAATTGCTTCAATTTTATAAAATTTTAAAGGAAATTTGCTCATTGGATGCAATTTTTTAACAAACTTCACTAATTTTGCAGCCATTTTTTAAATAATTTGCTATCTTCTCTGCATTTTCTTAAATTTGCTCGTTTTTTTGGATTCTCTAGACAAAATTTGTTGATTTTTGCTGGATTTTCTAAAAATATTTTTCTTCTTAGCAAAATTTCATAATTTTCGGGATTTTCTACGAATATTTTTTTTATTTTCTCGGCAAAATTTCATAATTTTTCTGGATTTTCTAAGAATATTTTTTTATTTTCTTAAAAAAATTTCATCATATTTCTGGGTTTTCTAAAAAAAATTCTATATTCTTTCGCATTTTCTAAAAACCTTTCACCGCAGTATTCCATATTTTCCAATTAATCCATATCCACTCTTTCAAATTTTCCTTTCAAAATCAGAGGATTTTAAAGATTTTCCTACCTAAATTTACCATCATTTTTCAAAAAATCCTTCAAAAAAATCTCTAAAATCTTAGAATAAGTATCCCTCTTGCTCTCCCAAGCCAAAGCAAACCTCTCTTATTATTGCCCCAACCAAAACTCTAATTGTGAACTTTCCACAAGAAGCACAAGGAAATTCCTCGTATCCACTCATCTCCACAAGCTTCCGCAAGCAGCAGAGTGCACCACTCTTGTGGCCTTCCAAGTGCACTAAATGCTCTATATATAGTGGAGATGTTCCTATTACAAAAGCTAAATAAAATTTCTGAACTACTCCTTCCCAAGGAAAATGTTTGTATGTGGATTTCCTTCAAGGCAAAATTTTATATGAACATTCTCTCAAGCCAATTTTTTGGGGTGAACTTATTCCTTCCAGGAAATTTTTGGGTGAACTTCCCAACAGGAAATTTTTCAGTGAACTTCCCAAAAGGAAAATCCTGTGTGACTTTCTCTCTGTCGTCCTGCTCTTATTCTTCTACAGAAATTCTCGTATGGAGCAACTTACCATACAGCCCAGCACATAATGCAAAAAGAGCTATGTACTACTCCGTAGTACTAAATGTACCCATTCCTCTCTCACACGATCCGCTCTTAACTTTTGAGTCGAGCGAATCTCCCCGAGTAAAAAGTTAAGGATTAGTTTTTGCCTTAAAATGTGAGAGCTGAGCGACATGGAGAGAGTGCGGGGGGATTATCGGAGCTTGAGAGAGAGAGAGAGACAGGGAGAGTGGGCACACATTCAGCAGTTTAAGAGGATATTTGTATGTAAAACCACGGGACAGTGATAGGCTGTGGAATATGAAATTGAACTGCTGCTTTTTACTTTTAGGACATATGTGAGATGAGCGTGAGGGAGAAAAAGAGAAAGTGAGAGAGGGAGAGAGAGACAGAGAGAAAGAGATACTCAACTCTACAACAGAGAAAGTTCCTATGAGCTCCACTTTTCAGCTCAAAATTCCATTCCGTATAACAAAACAAAACAAGACTACACACATTTTATGCATTTCCTACTACTACTTGTTGTACATCAGTGAAACAATGTGATTCCAAAATATAAATTTCCCTTCGGAAAGGACGGTGAATCTCTGCGCTGTAGAAAATGGTTTTCATCGTAAAATATTGAAATTATAGTGTGTCCTCGTTGGAAAGGCAAATATGACTATCTCCACAGTTGCGTACCTGCTGGAAATCCAAATAAGAATGACCACGACGAAATACGTCCGAATTTAATTTTTACAGTTAAATATTTTGAAAGTCGAATTTTATTTCTAAAGTCGAATTTTATTTTAAAAGTTTACAATGCAAAAGTGACTATCTAACTTATTTAGCATTGAAAATATAACAAATATTTGATATAGTAATTATATGAAAATTTTCTTTTTTTTAGTACAAGAAAGATTCAAGAGTTTCCACAGCAACAGAGTGGGATCTTGCTTGGCTATACATACAAGCGCTATAATGAAGACAAATGCAAAATGGGCTATCTCATTTTGAACCTAAATGTAAGATGAGATATCAATAATCAATTCAGTGTCTTACTTTGCAGTCACACTAGGAGATAGCTTACTTTGCAGCTAGGATCACAATTAGGTAGCTTTACTGTGAAGCTAGAAACACAAGGAGATAGCTTACTTTGCAGCTGGAAACACAAGAAAATAGCTTACTTTGCAGCTAGAAACACAAGGAGGTAGCCTTACTGTGAAGCTAGAAACACAAGGAGATAGCTTACTTTGCAGCTGGAAACACAAGGATATAGCTTACTTTGCAGCTAGAAACACAAGAAGATAGCTTATTTTGCATCTAGACACATAAGAAAATAGCCCACTTAGCATCTCCACCGTGAAAATAAAGTCAATTTTGGTTCTGTGAATATTTGTGAAATATGTAATTTTCCCCGAAAGTATGCAATGGCGCTTATTACTAGCTTTAACTTTGTGAAGATAGGCTTATTTGCCTTTCCAGCGCCGATATGTTGTGTGTACATGTTTATGCTAATGTAATCTCTGTATTGTTGTTGGACTAGTGTGTGGTTAGGAAAGCAGGGGGATATTGTTCTACAGGGGAATTTTGTGTATGCAACAGCCAAAGATTGTGGTTGTGTGGTTATGGGATGAGTAGAGAGAAAGAGGAGAGAGAGAGGCGAGCGGGAGAAAGAGAGAGAGAGAGAGACAGAAGAGAGAAAGGGAGAAAGAGAGAGAGAGAGAGAGCAAATTTGAGGAGTGGATAGTCAGTAGGGTTGACTTGATTCATGTGAAAATTAAGCTCTTGCATGAAATTGTTGAATATTGAATAATATGATGGAGTGAATGGCTGTTGAGAGCGGGGAGCGTCTGTTGTGTCAATGTTCCCATCTGTAGCACTACGTCAATTCAGTCATCCAACTCTTCCATTCTCCTCATCTCTTCGTCTCCCAAATCCACCAGCCAGCTCTCGCCTCACCCATTCCTTTCCTCTCTCTCGCTTTCTCTCTCTCTCTCCATCTCTCTCTCTCTCTCTTTCTCTTCCCATTGCACCATCCGCATAGCTTTACAACTCCCAAGCACACATAGCTTTACACACAAACTCCAAAGCTTCCACCGCATTTCACTACAATCTGATATATACCTAACTTTTTACGTACAACATATAGAAGCAGCTCTAAATATAGTACGTATAGCTTTACAAGTTATAGTGTATACATACAATAGCTTGTAATGTACTCCTGCTCAACGCTAAGCTTTCTCTCTTGTATTTTCTCCAGCGCTTCCATGTATTCTCTCCATTTATGCATCATTGTCCAACGTTTGTATTCCCTGTGCTCAACTATTCCTGTGTGCTTTCCTATACACTGATATTACAGGATTTTGCATGTACTTTCCTTATAGAAACTAATACTAAATAAGGGTTTTGCATGTGTTTTCCCTATAAACCAAGCCTTTTGCATGCATTTTTACTATAAACCAACCGTTTTGCATGTATTTCCCCTATAAACCAAGCCTTTTGCATGTACTTTCCCTATAGACTAAGCGTTTTGCATGAAGTTTTACTATAAACCAAGCGTTTTTCATGTATTTTCACTATAAACCAAGAGGTGTACACGTGTTTTCCCTATAAACCAAGCGCTGTACATGTATTTCCCCTATAGAGAAAGCGTTATCCAAGTACTTTCTCCATAAACGAAGCACCATTTCATATGCACAGCCCCGTATAAACCAAGTGTTCTATCTACGAATTAACAGCGTGACATGTATTTTCAACGTTGCATATGTACATATACACTTGTATGTTATAAATTCATACATACACGAAGTATTTCTCAAGTATTTTCTCCATGCAGTGAAAGTATTTTGTAGATAAGTATCGTTTCTTCTATAAGTATTTATAGAGAAAGTGCTTTCTCTGATTATTGCTTGGCATCTCTTATAGAGAACTTTCCCATGTATTTATATATATATATATATATATATAACTATACTTATATGTTATACAGGATAAATGTAAGCTACAAACTTGACTCTCTCCTTTCCCCACTCGTCCACAGAGTAGAGTAGTGGGACTAGTAAAAGACATCTAGGATTATTCCTATAAGCTTCGCCTTGACTTTTCTCCTGTATCCTTACATCCACATACATATACATAGCTTTACATGTATATAGCTATAGCATGTACCTTTCTATTTCTATCCCACGTCTCCCTTTCCATCTCCTTTTCCTCTTTTTGATCCCCTTTGCCATCATGCAACCAACACGGAGTAGGTTTCAATACAGCAATGGAATTTCCATCTCTATAAAGCCTTCTCTTGTGGGCCATTGCTTATTCTATCCTCCTTATATGGAGGATCCCGTTGTAGAATCGGAGTCAAGAGTGAGCAAGGGAAAGAAGAGCTACCCGAATTCTACTGAGATATACATAACATTCGGGAGATACACAAAATATATGTATAGAAAAGTCATATATGTAGAGAAGGATACAAGTCAAATGTAGAGAAAGAGAGACGTGAAATACAAAGAAACACGAAAGAGAGTGAGTGAAAGGAGAAACACAGAAAGAGGGGAAAGCAAAATACAAGGAAGGAATGAGAGAAACCAGAAATACACAGACAGAGTGAAAGCTTGAGGAAGGGAAACTACAAAACTATAAAGTCGATGTGCAAAAAATGGAGTGAAAGCTAGAAGAGAAAGAGGGAGAGAGACAGAGAAAGAGAACTAGCCACAGCAACGGCAAAGGGAATGTGCATGAAATAAAGAACGAGAGAATGAGCGAGAAAGAGAGAGAGAGCGAGAAAGCGAGAGAGAAAGCAAGAGAAAGAGTGAGTGGAGGCTATTGAGATAGAGGAAGAGTGAGAGCGAAAGAGAGAAGGATATTGAGATAGAAATAGAACGAGGGAAAGAGAGAGAGATAGAAAGCGCTTTGAGAGAACGAGAGCTAGAGCTAAAGCAAAGGAGAGCTAGAGCAAGAGAGAGAGAGAGAGAGAGAGAAAGCACAAGAGAGAGAGAGAGAAAGCGCTCGGAAAGCTCCTGTTGTTGTCTTGTTGGTTTTCTCGCAGGAGTCATGATGAAAAAGCATATTTGAGTGCTTTCATATATCTCCTCTCCGCCTCCTTATTATGTACATCCCCGCTATCAAATCTCCCCGCTCTTCTGGCGTGTTTACATATGTACTGTGTACACATACGGGGGGAGTGTACATATTTAGGCCCTTGTATGTACTTTCTGTGGGAATTTAGGTATAAACTTTGGTATATAGCGCATATATAAGTATACTCAGGTATTATATTATGTAAGGGAATTCATCCCCGCAGTGCATTTCTTCACATAAAAACCTTCATTCTGTGTATCATACTATGTTTATACTATAGAGATGCATATGCTTATATACAATACATACATATACTATATTCACAGTACATATGTACGTAATATGTTCCTGCATAGGACTGAATAGCAAAACATGCCTTTTGACTTTTCTGCGGATACACAAAAGTTGCAGTGAGAGTAGCGCGGTGGAGAGAGATTTTGCTAAGAAATGCAGCGTGTATGGGACTTTTTCTATATTGGCGAAAATGTATTGTGGATTTTGGTCTTGTATAGGCAAAAATGTACTTATATCATTTCTATAGGCCAAAACGAGCTTATATCATTTCTATAGGCAAAAATGTACTTATATAGTTTCTATAGGCAAAAACGTGCTAATATAGTTTCTATAGGCCAAAACGAGCTTATATCATTTCTATAGGCAAAAACGTGCTAATATAATTTCTATAGGCCAAAACGAGCTTATATCATTTCTATAGGCAAAAATGTACTTATATAGTTTCTATAGGCAGAAATGTACTTAAATAGTTTCAATAGACCAAAACGTGCCTATATAATTTCAATAGGTCAAAACGTGCCTATATAGTTTGTATAACCAAAAAAGTGCTGAAATAGTTCCTATACATGTATAGGCAAAAATGTAATATAGATTGCACAAGCAAATTGTATTGTAGATTGCATAAGCCAAGTTTTATGTATTGTAAATTTTGTACCAGCAGAGTTTATGCTGTGGATTTTATATTACACAAGCAACAACAAAATGTATTGTTGATATTGTAGCTGGAAGAGGAAAGTGTGTAAGATTTTAGAGCAGAGGGAGTGTGTATGGAATTTGCTTTTGGAAAAAAAATTGGAGAGTAGAGACTTTGCCTTTGTAAAGAAAATTATGGTGTAGATTCTGAGCGCTTTATCTATATTGTAAGGCTATGCATACTTCCATGTATGTATGTGAAATCATAAAAGGGAAAGCGTATTATTTGGGAGCAGATCCAAATGTATAGGGATTGTGTATCTGTATATGCACGTACTACATGGGAAAAGTCTCGTTGGAAGCACTAGGGAGTAAAATTCTTGGTTGACTTTGATATCGATTGTGGAGTGGAAACAATTTTGATGGTTCGTTACTTGCAAACAATTGATTGATTTACACAACAGAAAGCCAAACTTACTATTTCGTTCACAATCACCGCGAACTCGCCCCAGCACTGCCGACACCGACGAGACGACAAGACGTCAACAATAAGCAAAAACTATTTATGCCACGTGTTTAATCCTGATTAATGGATTTGGCAATGTACATTTTTTCCATTATTTATTTTTAGTGTAAGGATCAAAATGGGAAATTTATTTTGACAAAAATAGAAATGCAAAAACAATTTTACCAAAGAAATATTTACAAATTTTAAAAACCACAAAAAAGTTTTGTACCAAAACAATTTACAAAATTTTAAAAAATCGAGAAACTCTTTTGCCGAAATAAAATAAAACGAGAAATTTATTCAACAAATTAAAACCACAAATGTTTTTTACTAAATTAACAAAACCAAGGAAAATTTTTACCAGTAAATAATTTACGATTGTTTAACGAATTTAAATATCTAAAAAAAACTTGTACCATTTTAAAAAAACAAGGGCAATTTTTACCAATACCAAAAAGCAAAGAAAATTTGTTCCCATTTGAAAAACCAAGAGAAATATTTGTACCAATATGAAAAAGCAAAGAAACTTTGTACCAATTTCAAAGCCAAGAAAAAGTGGTACCAATTTGAAAACCCAAGGAAAATCTGTACCAATTTGTAGAACCAAAGAAAAGTTGTACCAATTTTTAGAACCAAAGAAAAGTTGTACCAATTTTTAGAACCAAAGAAAAGTTGTACCAATTTTTAAAACCAAGGAAAATTTGTACCAATTTTTAAAACCAAAGAAAACCTGTACCAATTTTTAAAACCAAGAAAAATTTGTACCAATTTTAAAAAACCCAGGAAAATGTTTACCAATTTAAAAAACCAAGGAAAACTTTTACCAATTTAAAAAACCAAGAGAAATTTGTACCAATTTGAAAACCCAAGAGAAATATTTGCACTAATTTGAAAACCCAAAATAAAATTGTACCAATTTGAAAAACCAAGAGAAACATTTACCAGTTACCATTTTGTAAAAACACCAGAGAAAAACTAATTTACAAAACGAAGGAAAGTGTAACCAATTTTTTAAAAAGAGAAGAAATTATAAAGAAATTGACGAAATCGAATTTATAATAAACAAATATTTCAAAATCACATGCAAATTGGAATGACACAAATGTTACAAAAATTGCTGTGGCAATTGTTTCACCAAGCGTACCAAGAATGTGAAATAAAAAAAATGGTGATTTGGTGCTTTTAGTTGCATGGAAAGTAATCACGTAACAGCTTCATATGTGGATTTGACCTGGAAAAGAATATTTTTTTCCCCCGACTACTCAACTAGAACGTAAAGACCTTAATGCTTTTGTAGGATAATGCATATTTAACTTAATAGACACGCTAAAGATTTTGGCTGCTGCTGCTGCTGCTTTTTGTACTTTCCAAGGAGCCGAGCGGATATTTTTTCGCAAAGACGTGCTATATTTATGGGAGAAAGTATAAAAGGGGTGGATATTTATGAGCGACGGAAAGGCAAATATTTGCGTAGGACAAAGAGCAAAAGTCTGGGGATTCGGACGACATTTCTCCTGCTTTTCCCTCATTATATTGTCCCTCCACTCCGTCTCTGGCCGCTCTAGAGTTTCTTTTCCCACTCCGTCACTCAAGCCAGCTAGCTTTGCCTTATATGGGCGCTCTACTTTCTCTCTTGTGCTTTCACCCCGCCCGTTTTGTTTCTCGATTTTTTCTTTATCTTTTCAATTTCCCTCTTTTTCTTTTGTTCTTTTTTTGAATTTTCTCCTGATTTGCTTTCTTTTTCAATTTAAAATTTTTAGCCAAATTTGCTTTCTTTTATTCAATTTTTAGCCAAATTTGCTTTCTTTTAAAATTTTTAGCCAAATTCGTTTACTTTTTTTCAATTTTTAATTTCTAGTCAAAATTGCTTTCTCTTTTTTATTTTTATTTAATATTTTTGCCTGCTTTCTACATTTATTTGCTCCAGCTTTGCTTTCTTTTTTATTAAATTTTTTCGTTTTCTGCTGTCTCTTTTATTTAAAATTTTTTGTCTTCTGCTTTCTCTTTTATTTAAATTTGAAATTTTTTTCAATTTTCTCCACATCTGCTTTCTCTTAATTTTTTACAATTTGCCGGATGTTGCTTTCTCCACATTTTAGCTCTGAAACCCCGTGATTTGTGAATTTCTCGGTGTAAATGCTTTCTCCGCATTCATTTAAAATGTTTTCTATCTATCTCTCTTTTGATTTTTGCTGACGGTTTAAAATTTTTTGCTCTGTTCGTTTTAAATCTGTTTCTACTTCCTTTTTGAAATTTCCCCCATGTTTGTTTATTGTTTATCTTCCAATTTTGAATTTCCCATTTTTTGCTTGAATTCCAATTTTCTCCAAAATTTCTCTTTTTTTTGTTATTTCCCTTTGCCGCCTCGTTCCCTCGCATTTATCGCGTTTTCCCTCCTGCTTTCTATATTTTCTCTCCCATGTCTCAACTTTCACGCAGAGAGAAGGAAATTCCTTCTCATGTATATGGGAACTCGTCCAAAATCGATAGCTTCTCCTTTTTCTTTTTGTAGTAAAAAAAAGAGAGAGAGAGAGAGACACACACACAGAGGAGTTGTATAGTCGGGGAAAGTTCTATTTTCTCTCTGGTTGTTTGACAAAGCTCCTGTTCCTCGCAACTCATCATAATGCACACACATACACACACACACACAAATAATATGTGCGTTTTCATACGCTGCTGCAGCATTCGAAAAACCAAACCGAGCAGAATTATTGGCCCTAAAAATCCGACTGCTCCTGCATAAAATCATCTACATATACTTACAATGGGCCGTGCATATGTATAGTAGGAGCCGTATAATAAGTGTTGCAGCAAACGGGAACAATAGTAATTGCCGGGAAATCCACCAGAGAAAGAGAGACTTTTATTCCACAAATTCCCCTTTTTTCCTTCCCCGATGCAGAAAATTTCATTCTCGAAGACCTTGAATTTATTTTTTTCTGTGCATAGTTTGTCATGCAATAGTAATTATTACAATTTTCATTTTTTTAGTTTTACTTTTTATTACCCTCATTTGTAATAGCAATTATTAGAGGATGCAGTTTTTTAAATTCCACACTTCCCGCCATTATTTTCTTTTATGGGAGGGTCTAAACTGGTGGGAATTTTGAAAAAAAAATATGTCGTGCAAGTTTTTTTACTTACCAGACGCAGCCAGACGTTCGACTTCATGATCTGATTCTTCTCATTCTGAAAAGTATTTAAAAAAATTCATGATTAAATTTTGAGCGGGAAGTTTAAATTTAAATTTTAAATATTAGTTAACCATTTTGATATTTTACATAATTATAATTAAATATTTTTTAAAATAAA
This sequence comes from Lipothrix lubbocki, assembly GCA_034696945.1. NCBI lineage: Eukaryota > Metazoa > Arthropoda > Collembola > Symphypleona > Sminthuridae > Lipothrix > Lipothrix lubbocki. Next base: position 3,144 of record JAQGAK010001633.1, on the reverse strand, counting down.
TAAAATAAAATATAAATTTAAATAATTAATCAAATAAAATAAAATAATTTTTAAAAGGAAAAAAAATTAATAAAAACATTTTTTTAATTAAAAAAAAATTACAAAAAAAAATAAAAAAAAAAAAAAAATTAAATAAAAATAATGCCACCAAAAAATAAAAAAATGGTGTAAATAAATTCCCCGCATTTATTCCCCTGCATTTAACCAAAAACAATCCTGTGCCTTTGTTTCCACAGGGGAAAATGAGTGACTATGGCTGAGGATGAAGTGACTGCATTGTCGCATTAAGTAGTCCGCAGAGTTTGGTTGTGTCGTCGGACTTTGGAAAGACAGAGAGAAAGTTTTTTTCCCGAGGAGCAGCTAGGAGAATAAGCTTTCCCCAGCATTTTTCTGTCAATTTCCCCACAACAGAGTGTGACACACTTATTTTATATGTATAAGAGGAAGGCGAGTGAGTAAATCCCTTGCAAATAGAAATAGTTATAATAGATTTCTAATCCCGCCTGTCTCTTCCGCCGCCGCCGCCGCCGCCGCCGCCGCCGTCGTCGTAGTCTTTCCCTTTATATGCCCCGAAATAAGGAAAGGATACAGATATAATGGCGAAAGCTTGATATTAACTTTTTTGAATATTAGAAATAGTACACATGTTTTTAAAACTTTTTTTTGTTTTAAAATTATTTTATAATGTTAAAGATATATAAATATAATTGGATTGAATTTTTAAATTGTTTTTCAAAATTTAAGTTTTGAAAATTTTATAAATACATGAATTTTTAAATAAAAGGAATGAATTATTATTTTTTTAAATCAGAAAAATAATAAAAATATTGAAAATAACTATTTTCAGAAATATTAATAAAAAATATTCTTGAATTAGAAACATATTTTTAACCAAAGTTTAAAAAACTAAAATTCCTAAAATATTTTAAAAAAATTAAATCAAAAAATTTGAAAAAACAAAAATTATCAATTTTTTTTTTAAAAACTAAAATTTCCAAAATAAATTTAGGCATTTAAATCACAAAAATTTATTTAAAAAAGCGAAAATTATCAAAAAAATTAAAAAAAACAAATCCCGAAAATATTTTGAAAAACATTTAATCACAAACATTTTTAATAATTCTCAAAAAAGTTTAAAAAAACTAAAATTCCCAAAATATTTTAAAACATTTAAATCAAAAAAATTTAAAAATACAAAAATTCTCAAAAAAATTAAAAAAAAACAAAAATTTCCCAAAAATTTTCGGAAACTAAAATTCATCAAAAAATTGAAAAATATTGAAACATTTGAGTTCAGAATTTAAAAAAAAATAATATAAAAAACTACAAGTCTGAAAAATAAAGAAAAATGTTTTTATTTCATAAATTCCTATGAAAAAAAATATTGTTGTTTCAACATCTCCAAGTTTGTGTGTGTCAGTTGGAAAATCCTTCAGGACGGGATGAGGATGACAGAGAGAAATTTTGAGGGGAAATAATATTATATATAAGTTGATATGGGATATGCTTCGTCGACACACGGGCATAAGGAGCGAGCGAGAGTAAAAAGTTTTAGCAATAATGTTTTCCTTATGTGTGTGTGTGTGTGGGATAATAATAATAATAATAAAGTCTTTAGTGAAGTTATGCTCCGTCTTCTTTTTTTCCCTTCTGTTTCTTCTTGTATTGGGATATTTAATGTTGAGGGAAGAGAAAGGAGGAGAAAAGTCTCCTTTTGCACACGATTACTTTAGATTATTATATGGTAATTCAGAGCACGTCTCATCTATCATTTCTCTCCCAAAAACTCACCTTTATTCTCTCCCACCCTTCTTCTTCTTTTCCTTTTTCTTCCTCTTCTTTTTCTCCTTCGTCTTCATTTCTTCCAACTGACATCATCCAACTTTTAACTCACTCCACATTTCACTTTCCCTAGCTTTCTCCCCTTATTTGCCCCTCCGACTTTCAAAATACGCTATCTCATCCCTTCTTTATTATTACAATACATAAAATACGTACATATTTCCCCTTTGAATGTTAAAAACGCCGAAAATTCATTTAATTTCATGTTTACTATATTACATATTATTATTGCTTTTCAATCGTCTTTTTATATAATTATTAAAGAATTTTTCGTGTATTTTTTGGAATTTTAAAGAAAAAAATGTGTAAATATTAAAATTATTATGAATGCTCATTTGCAAAAAAGTGTATTGTCGAATTGTGAAAACTACAAAAATAAAAATTCCCATTAGTTTGAAATGTTCACTCGATAAAATTCTTATTTGTTTTTAATTTTTATATGATTTTTTTGTTTTGTATTTTTTGCCTAACCAAAATTTCATTTTTCAAGAAAAAAAAACAAATTTTACAATGTTTAATTTTTATTTTTTAAAACCATATATTTTTTTCATTTATTTTTTATTTTTTTAAATTTTGTACGTAATAAAATTTGTTTTTTGTATTTTGTGCCTAATAAAAATTATGTTTTTAGTTAAATTTTGTAGTTTTTGGCTAATAAAATTCATATTTTTAATTAAATTTTGTATTGCTTGATTGATAAAACTATTGTTTATGTAATTTTTGGTTGTTAAAATAATTTTTTAAAATCTGATGTTCTCAATTATTTGTGCAAAAATGTGTTTTGTTCTAAAATTTACAATATTCTTGCTGTTCTTGTATGGAAAAGTCGTCTTCATCTCATAAATCTTGTAGGAAATAAGTTTATTTTCACATATATGCCGTTCCTATTTATTATACAGAAATGATTTTAAGGCCCAAAAGAGAGTACTTCAATGTATTTTTAATACATTAAAATTACGTGTTTTTGGTTGTAAAAGGTGCTAAAAAATATAAAAAAATAAGGTTTCTCCTATACAATTAAACGTATTTGATCCACGGCAAAAAATGATGGAAAATGTGAATTTTGACATGGTGAAAGTGTATATGGAGAAAGTGTACAAGTGAAAGTTATATGGTGAAAGTTAAATGGTGAAAGTGTATATGGTGAAAGTTATATGGTGAAAGTGTATATGGTGAAAGTTATATGGTGAAAGTGTATATGGTGAAAGTTATATGGTTAAAGTGTATATGGTGAAAGTTATATGGTGAAAGTTATATGGTGAAAGTTAAATGGTGAAAGTTAAATGGTGAAAGTTATATGGT
>JAQGAK010001632.1:0-28830 GCA_034696945.1 Lipothrix lubbocki | reverse complement strand
CTCCAGGCTGAAAAAAACATTTTTTCCCTGAATGAAGCCTTCAGTGAAGGCTGGCCTTCGAAGGCTGAACACCTCTGCTATCAACTGCATATGTCGCTACTATTTCCAGGGATGAAAACCTTCTTTCCTGATTATGACCATGATGTACGTAGACCAAACATAAAATGCGAAGTGCCTTCGACAAAACCAACATCATGAAAAATACAGCACATTGAAGGAGCTTTGTCTGTGCATCATATAAAAAATTGCACTCATAAAAATAAAATTACAAAATAATATTATTTCCTAAAGTGGAGGATGTTTTTTCACTTTGGTTTTTATTCCAGTAAGTATCGCTACTATATTGATATCATGTACATGTAATTATACATACATACGTGCATACGCAGAGAAGTTCTTTACAGAGAAATACATCTCAAGTGTATAGGAACTGACGGTGATATATTTCCCGTTCCGAATCTTCCCAATTCCCGACATTATTATGTTTGCCCTAGAGGCGCTTCAGCAGTTTTGTCAATCCGTCCGTCCCGTATCCCTCAAATGCTACCATAACAGTAATGCTTTATGTTCAGTTTCGAATTGTCTACAAGCCCTCTCGTCAGTAACTTTCAAGGTTTGTACAAAAGAAGACGAATAATAGGAGGAATGAAATATTACTGGAAATATTACTAGAAAGGAAGTCATTCTTTAACATTTCGTACTTATTTTTTACGTGAGGCAAGAAGATCTTCGTTATACTCATGATTATAGAGAATAATAAGTACATTTGGTATTATTTGAACTTGCAACTTGCAACCATGTGAGAAATAAAGGTATGTATATAATGTGTAACAATACATATATAAGCCCTGGAATAAATTCACAATGATTCCTACTGGTATAGAATAGATATGAAAGAATTATTAGCGCATAAGTAGCTTGCACTTCTGCAATCTGATTTGCAAATCTTATTGGGACATTCACTTTTAAATGCAAAGCGTTACTTCCATATATTTTTTCACTTCTCACAACTTATCTCCGTCGTAATATTATAAAGGCATGGGTATGACGCAACTATTATGTATATTCACACTATTTCACACGACTTAACCGTTATGAGATTACGAATAACTGAACCTACAAAAATCCAACATCTTGGAGTTTTATAACTCTATTGCATCACAATAAGGTTTCCTAGGCTTGGCAGAATAATTAGCTCCTTTGAATTTAAAGTTGCTATTGATTTCCCTCCCTTTACCCTCAAGTGGTTTTATTAAACATCATGTTCCATTCTTACCGCGTTGTTATGGAATCCTGGATCATGACAATGGATAGGAAAGTAATATTCCTATACATATGTACCTCATTGATAATAACTTCTAGTATCTTTATTGCTATTCATCTTCCTTCTCTTGCTTCAATAGCTTTCCTGTAGAGGTTTCACCAGTAAATTTTATTTTGAACAGATTGAAGGCTTCGCGCGATATTTTTTATGAAAATCATACTAGCTACACATAATAACTTGTTGGATCCGTCCATAACAAAAGAAAAAATTGAATGATCAAAAGGATGATACTAACCGAGACGACCCACAGAACGAGACCGTTGCCGATGACAGCCAGGAGAGAGATCCCACCGTAGAATGTTGACAGAACAATGACAATTCCCACAGGAACTTGATACAGTTCATCTGGGCCTTCAAGTTCGTCGGAGTTATTAAACCCATGCGAAAAGTTTCCGGGCCAAATCTCACTTTCATTGTAAGCCATGATGGCAGTGAAGTTCCTTGTACTTTCCTTTTGAGTCTGTTTACTTTTCCTTGCAGAAAAACAATAGCACGCAGTATTGGTTGGATATGTATTTATATGTAGCTGTTTTAAATTTCAATACAGTTGCCGTTTCAAGGTTCAATCAATAAAGGTCTTTGTGAAAGCTATATGTATCACTTGATGGGGGAAAGTTTCGTTAATAAATTCCAAATCGGGGCACTCAGCGTACAACAATAGTTGGGGAACAAAATGTACTTTCATTGTTGAATTTCTTAATTATCACCAACAAGGTTTGATGTCGCCGGCCTGGGGTATGCATTATTTCCAGCTGTACACAATTGCGTTTTGTTTCAACGCAAGTAGTTACATATACCTAGACACTCTCAAAATGTTCAAATAAATTATTTAGTTGTTCAGAATTCAAAGCCCTCACAAACTTAATCACAGATGGCTTTGAAGAACCGCAGTATTAGAAACGCTTTATTCTTCACCTTATTTAATTTGTAATGAATTAGTCCTCTTGAGTCGGCTCAGTTTCTCCTCCACCCCTTCTTCAGCTGACGGTGTTCCAGTAATTCAATGTTTATGTCTAACTTGGAGGGCAGCGACAAATATTCTCGTAACTCATGTACGGGTTGTCGTCACCCTGACGATTTTCTCAAGGTTTCGGTGAAGCCCTTGCTAGCTAGACACTCATATTCACCAGGACGAGATAAGAGCAAATATCAGCTTGCCCTATTCTTATACATAATATATAGTACTGACGCCTTCACTTTACGCTCGATACCGGCGGATGAGCCCGTGAGATAGCAATCGTGAAATTGCACCACGTGTGGGATGCAGAAATATGTGGTTTTAAAAATGCTTCACTCCTGCATATTCCAAACAATACACGATTATATACGCATATTTAAGCTGTACACAATTATATGCATATTTGATCAGTACACAATTATATGCATATTTAAACGGCACAAGATTGTATACATATTTAAACAGCACAAGATTATACACATTCAAACAATACAAGATTACCTATAGGATCTTCAAACAGTAAGAGGTTTTATGCATATACAGTCAGCGTATGTTCGTCCGACCTGACTCAAGGATATAGTATAAGGGAGACAAGTAATAAATAAATATTAAGAATGTATTCATGTATTAAGAAGAAGAAGAAGATTCTGATGTACGTAGAGTAGCTTGAATCCGAAATTAAATCATATACACTCGAATAACTTCCGCTCGGGACTGATATGTGGTGATGGCAAGTATGAGCAACCTTTGTTATAAGGACTGTCAACCAATGTTGTCGACATTGCTCTCGAGAATGTTGCAGGCTTCCGTCGCCTCCTCTCTTCGCGGTTACTGATAAGTACAATTCTGCAGCCTCAATTGCAACCGCATTAGTTCATTCATGAATTGATACAAAGAGTGTGAGGGTTCATAAAGTCCATAATTACATTAGATTTATGTGTTCGGGGTCCCTGCATGTGTTCGAATTTCAATCAAACACAACCGAGTGAGAGATTAAAAGGTGAATTTTATTTACGTAGCATTATAAACACGTAGTTATTGGGCCTGAGAACGAAAAGATTTGTTGGGCCAGGCAGTCATGGGAAGTTTATGGTATAATTATGTATTAATGAAACTGTAAAGACAAGTGTTCCGAATGGTTCCGCACTTGTATCACACACACTAAAAATAACCGTTCACACACTATGGACAAATTGCATTTGGGAAAATTCCCACAGACGCTAAATAATAAAGGACATCACAAAAAAGGGATTAATACATCCAGCTTTATCTTGTCTTTCCATAGAGTTAATACACATATAACAGTATCTGTATCTGTGGTTTCCTCAGTTTTGAATATGAGCGTTGGTATTGTAATCTGCCTACACTTAACTTCCGGCAATAAATAACATGATGAAGTATACAAGCTTCACTAATAGAGATGCTTCGACTTTCCCCAGGTACGTGCACTTGAACTATCTGTAAAGGTGGCCGAATTTTGATTCTAACATTTTTTACCATCCGAGTTCGTTTCCCTCTCTCTCCGAAGAACACTCCCTTGAATTTTAATGTAATTTATCTGCATTAAAATACAGTCCTATACATACAGTGTGTGATTTCCTATTCATTAAGAGTAAATCCTTAATGAGAAAGAACCATTGGGGTCTGAGGTAGAAATGTACCACCGTAGCATTCACAATTCCACCGAAGCAGACTATACACTTGTATGTCAAATGTTTTCACAAACTACTTTTAACCACTAATGCCTATAAGCTGTGAGACAAATTAAGTAGTCGTCAACTGCGTTAACACAAACACACTTGAAAACTATCTGTCCCTCGATTTGCCCCGCAGAAATCAGAACGTGACTGGCATCGTTTACCACCCGCAAAGATTTTGCACTCAAGTTATTTTGAGGGAGTCAGAAAAATTCAGGATTTTTTGAGCGCAGCCAGAATCTGTATTTAACCGGAATTTAGTAGAATTGAAAAGTGTTTGCCGATCCTTAGCATAGGTACATAGTATGAAAACGGATATGAAGTACAAGGGGAAATTGACTCTCTTGTCAACGCAACCTTTGGAAGAAAGGCTTGACTTTTTAAACACCAGAATGGAATGATTTTTCCTGCCTTTGTTGTAGTCAAGACAAGCGGAAAAGGGGGTTTGAAAGCACTTCAGCCTTCCTCACATTGTTTGTTCCAATTAAATCTCCGTCAAATATGGAAATGCTGGAAGAAGAATGCGGACAAATTTCCTGTCGATGATGGAGATCCAATACCAAGACCTCAATGAGACTAAACGTCAGACGATGGGATGCTCGGAGCTGTGTACTACAACTAGCTTCAACCACCCTTTTCAAACTGAGACTGCAGCCCTGAAGAGAACATACACAAATCACACTTCACGCAAGTTCGGCTTTTCCCCAACCATGAAATGCTTTCTCACTGCACGCTCTTTCCTATGCTAGGAGTCCTTATCAGAGCAGCAGCTACTCCCCACGTTCCCATACAATGCCAGGTATGCAAACTTTCTCACGCAATACAAGATCCTCCTTTTTTTATTTTCCTAGTGTATCCCAAACAAAGAAGTATTTTGTTGTTATTCTTGGCTATACTAAGGTTCGGACAGTGGTTATGGAACAAGATAAAAAATAACAAGAATTCCATATATAGATACAAGATGAGATACGAAATATAGATTTTTACAGAACTGGATAAAAAATAAAAACGACAGAAAAATGAAAATTTACTTTCCTAAGGAAATAATCTAACCGAATCAAAGTTCCTGATTGTGATTCTTTAAGGATTTCCAGTTGTTCAAGTCAACCCAAAGCTTTCATATCGCTCATAAAATGTCCTCGTCCAATAATAAAACAGCGTTTGGCCAACACCAAGAAGTCCTTTCCCTTGATTCCCGGCCGACATGTAGACCACTCAAATTCTCCTTCTTTATCAGGATGTGTCTACCGGCTTCACAGAAATCCAAACCACTTCTCGACACTGGGTCGTGTTTGAAATCCAAAGTATTTCAAGAGCCTGGCCATTTTAGGGAAACATTCTTTATATAATATATGTACGTATATGTAAAATATTTATATCGGGAGAACATCTATTATTATTATATAATATTCTTATATATAAGAATTGTTACGGCAGTAGATATGCAAGATGTATGAGAAAGTGAATGGAGTTCGTTTTTGCGAAGCAGTTTTGTGTACGAAGATGATGAATTCAAATGGCGGAAGGTCTCCGAAAATTAATGAAGTCATTATTGATGCAATCACTGACTATGTGTCTCAATCAATGCCCAGCCAGCGCTGAATTTTAGCTGTATATATATGCTTCAGCATGGTAAAGTTGGTTGAATAGACTTCACGGATTGAGCAATGGAAATTCTTCTTGGGCTCTTTAACAAAACAACCACTGCTTCTTTTGTAGTCCGTAATGAGATTACAGTGGAGGTTGAGAAAGCGACAACGCTATAATAACTTACTTACAGAACATCATATACATTGAGCTCCGGAATAAAATGCCTAGCAGTGTCACAGGGGGGCTATAACAGCGGTAATGAAAAATGGATCGAGTCACCTCCAGAAAACTACTTGCGGCTCACAGTTTTGACAAAGAGGTTCTTCCTATCCTTCCTATAATAACAACAAAGTATATCCCTAACCTACAGCGACAACAGCTGCAAATCTAATATCTTTTAATTTGCAAAAAACAAGGCTGTTAGAACAAATTCATCTTGCGGCTAGGAATCGCGGCTAACATTCGATAAAGTTGGAATAATTGATTATTTTTAAATGTAAAAACTGTTGGCATTAACTTCTTTGGAACAACCTTAAGAAAATCACCACTTCAGCCAAATACTCTCAACTTTTAACAGCGGAACTGAAAATTGTTCAGAGCTCATAGCAATGACAGTCTCTCATGCATTATACATAGATACAACTTGAGGCAACCGCTAAAAGCTTCTATACAGATAGACGCACTTCACAGCTTCTATATAGATACTGACATCGATAGCCTTATTACATACTCTATACATATATCGACTTCGGAAAGAGTCACCCAGGAAAGTTGTCACATTATCAAGCTCACTTTATCAAACAGAGAAATTTCATGCAACTTCGGCATAAATTTCGACATAAGCTTATCTCCTTTACAGTAGGATAATATATTATGTACTATGTATGATATGCATACATGTATCTATAATAATTATTATAAGTATATTATGTAGGTACTTGCGGGATCTCATAGTATTTCAAGACGCTGCAATTTTTACCTGCTTTATAGTATCTCTTTTATGTCACTTCTGTACCGGAGCTTGAATTTTCATTTTGACTGTTGAGCAGCTGAGCAGGAAACATTCGTGTGTAGTTAAAGAAATGATGGATATATGTAGTTGCGTTCAAGATCAAAGACGATTCTTTTTTTTAGAAACTTTTACTTTACTAAACTTCATTTTTTCTTTCATTTATTCCTAAAGTTTTCACTGCATTAGTATTTTATCCTGATCCTGAATGATCACTGTTAAGCATGTACACCCTCGATTCCATACGTTTATACAAGAAATTGTATATAATATAAAGTTTGAGTGTTCGGATCCTTGGGCACGCAATAACTGTTTGTGACAGGCATATTATAAATTATATGAGCTGAGGAAAAAGTTTCAATCTGAAAATCAAAATATTACTAAAACTATTCAGATATATATTATAAGAGTATTGTGTATTCTTATTTCTTATCTTCATTACATTTTTTTCTCTACATTTCCTTGAAAACAAGTTCAACCGAATTTTTTTTGCAAAGGCAGTAAATGATGGAAGTAAAATATTTTAGTATAATATATTAACGAAACACGTGGCTTCTGTTACACTATAGTTGTTTAAATTGTAGTCTTACACAATTTGAACATCTAGGGCACATTTGACCTTTTTCTAGCATGGTCAGAATTTCTGTAATAATACACATGCATATGTATATGTATTTATGTATACATAAATAATATTATATAATACATGTACATATGCATACACCCACGTATGTAAATAATATTCACGGGATAATGCTATTTTTCTTATTGAAAATATTCTTGTTCATGCATGAATACTAGAAATTGATTGACGAAACATAAAGTCCGTGAACCAGGAAAACTCAAGCAATTGTGTGGTTTTGTGAAAAATTTTGGGAACAGCAAAGTGGTGAGAGTTGAGGTATCCTTAGGGATTACATATGGCCAGCAAACATTCTAAAGGACATTGAACAACGCCTTTTCAAAAGCCAACAGTTCTTTTTGTGTTGACGGTAACGTGCATTTGATTTCCAAACTTCCTTTCAATACCTGTACATTATTGCCCATTACATTTAAATGCTCACAGTATACAGACTTTTCTTCCACAAAGACTTTTTGGCAATGAAAACACTAAAGCAAAATAGCCATATTAGACGTTTTACTTCCAAATGAGAAATTCTTGCCTGGAACTGATGGCTTTTTAATTCGAACGCTACACGAGCCTAATACTCCCCATCGAACTACTCCGATTTTGAAAACTAAAATTTATAAAATTAAACTGCTTGTGAGTTAAATGTTCAGAAGCAATACTAGGAATCCGTGGTATTTCTTTTTTTAGATTTTGTCATTCAGCCCCACTGGAGGGTTTCTCCAAGAAACGGAAATAGCTCCATTTGTATTTTGTAGTGTTCAATTCATTCATTCAGTTAAAATTTCTTTTAGATTAACTATAGTTTTATCAGGTGAATTAAAGCGAATCGAAGTTTACACGGAACTTCGAAGTGTAGAACAATTTCCAGTTTTACCCTCTTTGAATGTCCATTAATTGGGATGTTTTAGGAAATCGGACCCACGGTCTAGGTTAAACAGATATTTATGCTCTGTTCTATAACGATTGAATTTGTTGGCGAGGTTGTTGGGCATAAAAGGTAAAACTTACTTTATCCCTATATATTGCCAATCGGGCAGAAAGTCAATCTATTTTGTGACCGCTAAGTTGCGGCTGCCCAAAGTTTTTCTTTGGTCTCGCCATTCAACGTGTATTTTAGTATTTCGGTGTCATTCCACAAACATACAAAGCAGTTTACCCTGCACTATTTTTATTTTCACATGTTGATTTCATTCCCAAACTGTATTTACACAGTCATTTGCATATGTTTTCATTTCCTACCCAAGACTGTACCTGCTGTATTGCTTGGTTCAGTAAATTATAGTTGCTATTGCTGGTTCAATATAAAATAAATTTTGATTATTTTCTTGCTAATATACACCTGTTGTATCCACATGAATAGTGACATATGGTCAGACCCCAGTCAGCTCTCTTTACAGTAGGTAGGATTGGAAATATATGTACATGCTAATGTTATTTACGTTAGAATGCATAGCTGAGCTTTTTGTCATCTCAACGGCAGAAAGGAATTTTGAAGTTGCTGTGTTAAAATTCAAGGTATGTGTATTTTAAAATGAATTCTTTATTATAGTCATCCAAGCACGTTGTTCTGATGACCTTTTATTTCGATAGTAATTAATTCCATCCTACTGCAATTATTCAACACAATGAACTTGATTCATCTCGTTTGGGGTACATTTGCTTAAGCTATCAGACAGGAGCTTGAAATAGTACGTGTCAACAAGCTTGAAGGAATTTAAGCTTAGCATCGTCTTCTTTTTATGCCTCCAAGTCTTTAGAGAAATGAGAATTTGGAGACAAAAGGAGTGTTTGCATTTCACAAAAGTAAGATAATCGTTGTCAAGAGACAAAAGTAATTAAGTCCACAGATCAAATAAGCCATTGCAAAGTGACTACATTCCAAATGCTATGTGTGTAAACGAGGTCGTACTGTTTCACAGGCATTCTTTGATTGGCATGAGCACTGTGAAGTGAACTCAATTAAATTTTGAATTTATTCTAATAGTTTGAAACGAGTTTGATGAAGGAAGTTTTGAGAAGCACAGCTGGGCAGAGAGCATGTTGCAAGCTCTATATACGCTGCAGCTGAAATTCAAAAGGGAAATCGGGGAGTAGTGGAATGAGTGGAAGGGAAATTTATCTAATTATCTACATTTATGTAAATGTAAATCACACTGTAGTTACAATACTACATACAATAACTGTTTTCCCATTTACACAAACTAAAATGCCTCTGCTGCGCCATCATTCGTAAAAGTTAATGTTACTCCGCATTCTTTATAAAATGTTTACAAGTCGTTAAAGCTTAAATATACGGACATGAAAACTTCCTCATTTTATTTTGTTTATAACCAAATGTTCCAGGTTTCTTCTTCAACAATTTAAGATACTTGAGTATCCAGCCCGTCAATTTAATCCTTACGATAATCAATTGACTTGTATAAATGGAACGTTCTAACTTTCTGCAATATGCATTTATAAGCGGCTTAAATGAATGTACATACTGTATTAAATTACAAAATAATCTCTTGCCCAGAGAGTTAACATCGTATGTACAGAGTATCTGTACTGTTATTAGCCGTTGGCTTGACGTCAGTGTAACGTCTTCAATAAATCAAACACATATGTAAGTAACCAGGAGGACATACCTACACAAAAATGTTCCACTGCAATTACTTATAGCTTGGACAAAATACTTTTCTAATCACGAAGCCCTTTCTGATTCATTCTCTTTAACTCAGTTTCTGAAGAATTCATTAGAAATCAGGACAATGTCAATGCAGGAGGTAATGCATTTAGGCATGTGAGCAAGTAACGGCAAAAGCTGTAATTTGAGGTTCGTTGAAAACAACAATAATTGGCCAATATATGTATATTTATTATACATCTAATGTATGTATTTTTACATATACATGTACTAATAATACTTACTCTGGCAATAATAATTATTATTTGTAATAACAATTATTTATGGTGGAATAACGAATTTTTTGAAGTTGAATACCCAAACATCTGTAATAAAAGCTAAATCATTAAAGTAATGAAGACTTCACATGTTGTACAGTCGACGCTGCTGTCGCCAGTCACAGAGGCTTACATATTACAGTGTTGCGTATTATTCCAGGAAATTGGAATTAATATCGCCATAACCTAGAAGCTTTGACGTAAATTCCTGGAATAAAAAGTTATATAAAAATCAATCCTTACAAAAGATCTCATACAAATTCTCTAGTAGCGCCATATGTTAGTCTTCGACAAAATTTAGTCGCCATTTTTATCATTGCTCGTGCTAGTCATCCCTTATTAAGTGTGTAGGTGAAAGTGGGCGGAATGAGTTGTATGGTATTTTGTATGTATGTATGTATTACTTTCAGTTTATGAATTTAATCCCAGACGACCAACAGATACTTCAATCGTGCACATTATGTTTAGGTTATTGAAATCCCAATCTTAGTATTTGATTCATCCGCACAAAATCAACTAAGCTCCTTGTGACCTCCAAAACTTTAGATATAAAGTGGCTTAAAGGATTTTTGTGGGAATTTGCTAGAAAGCAAGCTTCACAACAACTATAATCTTCACTTTTTCCACAGTTCACTTCTCAATGGTCTTTCATCTAATACTTTGGGTTGGGTTCTGTATTGCAATGGGATCCGGACCGAGTGTAGGGAATTAAAGAAGCATCTAGTTTGGTTGTTGAAGACATCAAAGATTGAGGTTTTAATCATTTGGGATGAGATGTTTGTTGTTGAATTGTCCTCGCTTGTCATAAAATTGCTATTATTATTTATTTATTTATAGATGTATATTTCCATAGTACTTATAACATTTTATTATAGGTTTTAGATTTACATTATTTTCAGTTCTATTCAAATAGTATAAGAAGCCTTAATTCAGGTATTCAAAATAAACTATTTTTCATCTCTTTCCCTACTTCAGATATTAATCTGTTTGTCCAACCCGTTTTCAATGCTGCCAAGAATAAATTCCTGGATTTGATGTCTACCCCCATGGAAATGGATGGAGTGCTTCTTGTATGCTAAAAATACGAAAATCTCCAGTAATACTGTAGTACCTATATGTTTCTATGTTGTATACCCTATCAATATGTCTAAGTACAGTAAGTATGTATCATTAAGTTTAAGTACTTATATCATCTATGCTATAAATCTCCGTGGAAATTGATGCCTATCAAACTTTCCCTACTTTTAATTACTTGCTTGAAATTCCAACCTGTTCCTGCACTTTCTACATCACCCATTGTATAGGTAGAGTGACATTCCTTCGTTTTTTAAGACAGCTATAATAGATCTCCCACCTTGTCTATTGTCCGTTTAACGATATATCCTAGTCCTGGAAGTGACAGAGTACGTAAAAAGTTAGCGTTCAGTTCCCAGCATGTTATTGCAACCTGCACCGCACAAACATATGCAATTTCTCCTCAACGATTCACCCTAAAACTTATGGCACACACATGTCCACAGGGATTTCAGCCACATGATTCTACATTGATTTTCTCGTAAATTCCCTCTGCCCCACGTCAACTATACATATGTAAGGTTACGTTTTTTCCACCCAGACACTCACTTTGAGATCCTTTATATATGTATATGGACAGGATCTTAGAGCGTCAGTAAGTACTTATATATGTATAACTATTGGAATTTGTACAAGTACATATATACTCCATGCAAGTCCCACTGTGACTTTTGCAGGATATGGAATCAAGTACTATGCCCGGTGTTTTTGCAGTACTCACTCTTTGCTCGCTTACGTATGTATTTCCCCTGGAAATTGTCTAAGGCTTTTATGGGTCTCTTTGCTTTACTGCTGGAATGTGATTTCCCTCAAATTTTCACTTACAGCCCTCATACATATGTATGTTTAAATCATATAAGTAGAAGTTTATTTATGGGAAATGAGTTTAAGGCTAAAACATTGGAAAGAGAAGGTTTTTTTAACCCTTGTAAGGTCTTCGGGCCACAAAGACTCCAAAAGTAATATAGACTGCAATACTCAATGTTTTATCCCATGTAAGACTTCTTTGAATTCTATGAAAAACCAATATAAATTTTATTTCTTACACTCCGTCACCCCGCTTTGATTCCACTGACAAGGTATTGCGCGTTTATAAAACCTTTATTGTGTAGTCAAATAAAAGACGATTATTAATTGAGAAATCTTTCTGTGACAATCAAGCATCTGGGAAGGCAATTATTATTATTCTTCCTTATTGTCATAAAGACGAATGTTTATGCAGGTTAGGCAAACTTCCCAAGTTTCCCATTTTTAGGTAGCGTCGAGATGTAGAAGTTGTGTAATTATCATTTAGTTTTTGTTATTACTTCCTTTTCTAAATGGAATATATTATTACAATGCTATAAACTGAAAGAACTACTACGACTTTCATAATTAATATTTACTTTATTCCCACGAATTCAGCAATATTTACTTTTTTCCGAGGGAATTAATACATATTCATAGGTTTAATATATGTATGGTTGAAAGCTTTCTGCGTGGCATGGGCTTTGTTACCATCTAAATTCCCCTTTACAAATGTATATTATCTGTATGTACATACAGTCATTACATATCCTTTATGATTCAAACTTTTATACATGCACGTTTTTACATGATCCATTCTTGCCCATGTTTTTGTTACCGCCATAATTCTCCCTGGAGTATACGCTGAAAATGCATGCATGTGTAAACTTTAATCAGCTGCAAAGAAAGAATTTTTTAGGATGTGCAAAGAGAAGACGTTGGAGTAAGTAGAAATTGTTGTAAAGTTTGGCAAAAGCCTGAAGATTGCATATTTATGTAGAACATGTGTATGTTGTTATGTATATATGCTTGTCTGTTAGGGTCTTCCCATCCGTTGCTTCATCCACTTTGAATCTCCATTATTGGAGCGTTTTTTTTACTTCTGGCCATGGAATTGAGTTCTTCCTAAAGCTGAATCTTCTAAAACTATCACACGAGTTTCCGTAAGGTCCTTAAGCAGTCAAAACTCTTTTACAAGCAGTTATTATCTTATACCTACATGTTGCACATAGAGATTTAGTATACAACCTTAATAAAAGATTATTTATAGTTATTGAACCTGCCAAGTCAATGAATAGGAGGGGTAGGAATTTTGACATGAGAGCATTGCAGATCTAGATCTGTAGTATACAGTATACAGCACAGCAGCTATGAAACCTTCGGAATGTTCATAAGTTGAGCACGCGGCAGTTCAACATTGATGATAAATTATACATTCCTCCGAATATTGGAATTTCCTCACTTTCTATTCGGCACAATCATTTCCAGTCTTCTGTATCCTCATAAATGCATCTCGACAACCTCCATCTGCATGTCTTTATAGACAGATGGAAATCAGATTTAGGTAAGCACAACAACTCAGGGCATGACATAATAAGTTAAATTGCACAATCACATACATGCATACTACACTGGAAATTTAAATATATACATTGGAAAATACAAAGAACATCTTGTTAGAACTTGTTGTCGTAATAAATATGCATGGTGTTTTGTAACGGGTGAATTCTACACTATGGCAAACTTTCTGCCTGTCTCCAAGGGGATGAGAAACAGTGAAAAAGTGCCGCTCTCAAAGCTAAATCATTTCTTATCGATTTATTGACACTACATATGGCAAAAAGTTTCGAGCTTTTCAAACCAAAGTAAATCCTAAGTTAATGTTTGGTTGAAGATGGGCTCTGCCCTAAAGTCAAGTTTTAAAGGAAGTACACACATCTGATGTAAAAGTTGATGTCACTTAATTAAATTAATGTGTGGGAGGCAGGACAAAAGTCTACTTCTCCGACTTTCCCTGGCTCCCTTTTCTTGCCCACACAAGTTCTTCACAAGTAGTAAATGTGCCTTTGACCGCCTGCTGCTCTATCATGTCTTCTTCACTTCATAGTGTTCAATGCCGACAGCTTTCTTCAATTTACTCAATACTGGTCTGAGAAATGCTATAATAGTCTTTAGTCTGTAAAACTTTTATTGTACGACAGCCTCGTTCGGGAAGTGGTGGGAAGTATATGTAAGTTAGTAAAGCGTCCCTCTACATGATGCCACACCTGTGGAACTAACGGGAAGAAATTTTTTGAACAAACTGTAATTTCCAGCAATTATCTTTTCCTTAATAATTGGAGTCTTATTCTCCGAAGCAAACTTAGCAGCTTGTGGTTTTTAAGAAATAACCAATATTCATGAAGCCAACATATACATACATAGCCTGAGTTCTTTTTAGAGAAGAAGACGTCCCAGATGGTTCTTAACTTTATTCGTTCCTCCGGCTACTTTAAATAATACGTAGTTATTGCACATTCCATCGGCAGATATCCTTACATTTGCATGTTTAGGCGATCTACTTTATAATGAGGAAAGTTAAAAGATATCTACAGGCTCTACTTTTCATCCCACGTCCATTCCACAGTTCCTACTACCATGTGCACAACCCCTTTGTGGTTGTCTAAAATCCGTAACTGGATATGCTGCCAGCTATGTAACTATAGGCATAACTGGAAAACTTTTACCAATGCGAAATGCATGTGGAATACAATATATTCACTCAGCAGCGTTTGCGATTCCAATCCCAAGTATATTGACTTCCAAAGAAATAACAATTCATACGGTGAGAAAAGAAATAATAATGTGGCACACATTTTTGCTCGTATTTCAACACAATATTCATTTTGGTTAGAATGGTTCAGCGGCGTAGTGCTGTATACGAGTGAAACTCATTTACTTTGTTTATGCAATAAATAGCAACCTGGGAAGGGAATTTATGTCAAGAACCCTGTTGTTGTCAAATCCAATCAACTTTGATTTTAAATAAACCAGCTTTCCTCTTGAAATTCCTAAAGTTACTGACAATCAAGAAAACTTGAACGCAGGCCATTTATTCTTACAATCAAATGCCTTACGCAATGACAGACCAGCCTAGTACCTGATTCATGTCGGTGGACGTTGATGTGTGGGATAAAAACATCGATCTACAATTCCATTGATTTGGATCACCGATTTTTGTTCTAAAAATCTACGCAGACAGATGTTTATGAGCTGTGTATTTAACGATACTCGTGCTCCTTTGAAGCTAATAATTCCTTTTGGTGTTCAACGCAGACTCCCGATTTACAATCTTCCATCGGATGTGCGATGAAGATTTTGGACCTACGACGTATTGCTCCTCTGAAGACAATAAAATAAACCTAAGGTTTATCTTCAAGCAATATGTAATGTATGTGTATCTACATATGTTTGTATGCTGTATCTATACATAAGGAAGGCATCTACCTATTTGTGTACACGCAAGGTACCTATGTACTGTTGGTGTACACGCAATTAAGGTATCTACTTATTTGTGTGTAAGCAAGATATATATTTTTGTGTATGCAAGCTATCCTTATTCGTGAATAACAGCAAAATGTTTTACTTTTACATGTACTGTTGTACTTGTATCTATAAGCGTAGTTAAGTGTAAGTGAAGTAATTATTAGAGCTTAACCAATGTGCTTATATTTGCGTGTCTATGCATTAGTTGTCGTTAAAGAGTAATTATTTGCACGGTAAACAAACGTCGGAATTGCTCCCGAGCAATGTCTAAAACGGAGTTCATACCATTTTCTTGAATTACGTTTCTTGAATAGCCACTCTGATCTCCTAGTTTCAGCAGTTGGTCCTCGGCTACGATCGTCTTTGCTCAGCTTTAAACTTATTTTTAATTTAACACCCCTAAGCTCAAAGTTATTTGTTAAAGCTTGAAGACAGAGGAGTAGGGACTTGGATTGAATCAGCAGCAGGTTAATGAATGTATTATACATAATGATGACAATTATAGAGGAAGTAAGTTCATCCTTCAAGTAAAGTATAAATGCGTGTGCAAATTCCTGGTGCAACAGCCTATTTATGCTATTTTCCTGTATGTATTTCCTTTCACATTTTGCACCTTCAAGAAATCGATAAAAGTGTAGGCACTTGTAACAAATGCTGTGCAAGGATGTTCCTGCTTCGCAAGGTCTCAAGTGACGCTTCCTGTGTGAAGTTTGAGCAAATGGGTATCATAATCCTTGATGACTTCTTGTTTCTTCCGCTGTTTACACACTTTCCCGGGACTTCCAGCAATTTCTCTTTGTATGCCGTTGTAATATAGTTTTAATTCAGGGCACAAGTCTTTAGTGTTTATAATTTTATTACTTGCAGTTGTTGTTGTGGTGAAAAGATTTTATGACCATCTGCCAACACATTTCTAAATTAAACATGCTTCAAACAAGTCAAATATGCAAGTTAAATTTTCATTGTAAACTTATCTGAAGTAGAAAATCTCAAAACACATGCCTATCTTGCTCATATAAAGTATCTATATGTAGACACATACAAAGAAACTTGCAAATTTGCGCTGAACCCAAGCACAAATAAACACACTGACCAGACCACTGAACAAGAAGCAACTCGTAAAATTGGGCTGGAGAAATACAGTCATAAACCTCCTTCGTTAATACCGGAGCTACACTTTGAGTTATGGCAGAAGTACTGATTAGCACAAAGATGAGAAATACTCCTACATTGCCAGAGTTAAATCGTTCATGAGTGATCCTAAAGTGTTAACGTGGCACGTAGTTACTTAAAAACCTAGATGTACATACATACATACATCTGAGCAGACCATGCTTCGATGATTATTATTCCCTTGCTTTTTCTAAAACACCACATTTCAGAACTGGTTTATTTGTTTATACCTGGGCTATCGTATTAGTGTCTAGAGAAAAATGAGGAAAATATCAAAGGCAGCATGCTGGAATAAAGAAGCATAGTCAACGTTTTTTCGAACGGTATATAAAGAAACCCTGTAGGACTAGGTTCAAATTTTTTTATTGCGTTTCGCAACTCCATATCGACATCCAAATGGCAAAACATGTAAAAATATATGGATGCAGTTATTCTCACAACGGGGAAGCACAGCTGAGTGCACATTTGAAAAAGCCACAGCAAAAGTCTGGACATGAGTGGCTAGGAAAGGACAAAGTGTTTTGTCATTATAGTATGTGCTTATCGTATCCCATTACTTATTATTGTGAGACGTTGCACAAGGGGCCTTTATTTGCATTGCAAATTCACAATACATATTCTTGGTCAAAACTTTTACAACCTGGAGTTGGTTATAAAATGCTACACATACCCGTTGCTAAAAACTGCTAGTGAAAGTTGCTTTCTCAGTGGTGGCTTGTAGGCACAAAAAACGTTGCAAAGGACATGAATTCGTAATTGTGTAACATGTTTGGAGAGCTGGAATTGCTGAGTGGAAATGGAATAAAAATTGTCTTTATCAGTAATAAAAGTTTTCAATAAGTGATAGCAGGATTTCAATTTTCAATAATTTTCAAGCAGCAAGACTCCAACTCCCTGCTTCAGGGTACTTTACCTTCAGGATGAATCTATTCAAGTTATTTCAACAATGGATCACTTCATGTTATATTATAGGAACGTGAAGCTCAGTTCGCTCCACCAGGAAAACAGCTGCGAATGTCTTGAAGAAATGTAAACGTCAAGGGAGTCCCTGGAGATGGTTACAACTTTAACACACACGTACAAGTGTATGGATCCATATTTCATGTACAAGTATGTTTTCCTTCTTGATGGACACGTTGTTCAGCAGTAGGAAGGGTTGTAGTATAAAAGTCATCATGGATATGCTGGGCGTGCCGTAGGCCCAATGTTTATGAACTTGTTCACCTTTCTATCCATCTGTATTCCACCGGTTGTTTGTGTCAATCTCGTCATGAGAGGGTAAAACTTTGGGACTTACAGTAGTGTTGGCATTTAACTTCAAAGGCGTACTTCAAGGCAGGTTGAGGTACATAAAAATGTCAGAATGTATCACACAAGGTTTGTTCCCCAAAGGATTTTTGCACATCCGTCAATATCCGTCTATGTACAGATATATGCATACATCCGGTATTTAGGCACTATATGTTTTTCCATCATGTAGTAAGTAGAATTGCTGTTGGGGTTACGTACATACCATTAGTAGCTTAACTTTTCTTAACGTGTACTGACTCACAATCTTGGGGTACTTATTTTGTTTTCTATAAGTTAACAGGGCCTGTCTGAAATCCCTGACGTCGTCAGTATTTTTAAGCAGTACGGTTGTACTACACTTGACAACGTCAATGTTTGTTTTGAGTTATTTGGAAGTAATTCTATTATTTCAATGGATGCTTATGTCAACCAAGTACAACAGGTATGCAAACAAGTGTGCACGTAGTTATGATTGGCAAGTTCGAATTTGAATTGACGGCAGCAAGCTTCAGGAGTCGATCTCTGGAGGTATCGTTGGGTGATCCATGTAAGTATTGAATAAGAATCATTCTCTTAATCCGATTAAATATATTCAGATCAAAATAGAACAAAGTCTGCACCATGTAGATACATGCAATGATACAATATAGGATGTGCTGGGACCTTCCACGTAACAGAAGGACAGCAAACTTGCTTTTTCGTTTGTTTAAAAATGAGTATATTAACACTGTTAAACTTGTAGAATGAAAATTGAAGTTTAAATGTGAATTGATTGAGTTAAAACATTCATATCAGTAGCTAAAAATATCATATGTCCTTATCTATATAATTACATATACGTAGTTCCACTAAAGCAAGGATTTCATGACCAAAAGCTGGAGACCAGTCGGCAATAAGTCAGAACACATTAAAGGTCTGATCTTGGCTATTCGTTACATGTTACTCACAACTTTTCAAAGTCAATCCTCAGCTTGTAGAACACAGTTGAAGAGTCAGCCTGGCCTGGATCTATTTTCAGTATCATGGCAGTAGCAGTGACGAGTTCTGGAAAACGTGAGGGGAATATCATTGATGAGAAAACACGTAGGCGAGGATACCTGCATGTATAATATAATATTATACGTGCACACACACAAGGTCTATATAGAAACGACCTGAGTGATTTCAGGGTAACAATGGCATGTGAAAGAACATTGTTCCTTGTGAAGCATATATACGCGTGTGATGAAAGCAGGTACAAAGACTGATGATCACCCTTTTGTGTAGAGAGAGTAAACAATTACACTGAATTTCATCTTTTCACTACGCCTTATACTCAGTTTCACCTCACCAGTCCCGTTCACTTTGTTTTCTCAACACGTTACGAATCTATTCAGCTATTATGAATTTTGCAAGTGATAAATTTTGGTATGGTGTCACAATTCTCCACAAAAGCTTAAGAGTAGCTACTACTATCTACATATAAGTGTACATGTATCAATATTCATATGTGTTTAACCAAGCATGTTCAGTCAGTTAGCATTGTTTGAACAAACACTGTTGTGGTAATATACATGAAGGGGCAAATAATATACCCGATAAAATATCACAAGGTGTGGCGTGGCGTGCGTGTATTAATTCAGGGAATGTTCACGCTTTTTTGTATTTGACTATGTATGTCGTCCACATAGAACAGAGAAATATGAGACTGTTGAATAGCATGCAAGTTCTCAGCATGACTCCCTACTTTTCACAACAAATTGTAATTATTTTTGAAATTATACATGATAAGGGACGATCTCTTGAACGTATAATGATAGCTCTACAGCAAGAAAATCACGGGGACGAATAAAAGGCTCTATTGGTAAAAGAGTGCAATATTATTACTCTAGGATAGTATTGTGAACATTATTGTCTATCGTACTGTTAACGCTAACTTAATTAGAACTCAAATGAGAGACGAAATCTAAAATTTAAATCATACAACAAGCGCATTCATGAAACATCTACATACATAGTAAAAGTAAAACTTGTGTAAGTTTGTCCGTGAAATTTACATACGAACTCTCTGCTAAAGAAACACGCATTGTCTGCGGCCAAAATTCTTCCACTCCACAATGCTGGTAGTATTTAAGTTGACGCAACAAATTATTTAGGAGTCACTAGAAAACTTTCTAGTTTTTGCTGCTCCTAAGAATTTGAAAAGATTCGTTGTATGCTAGATGGTTACCTGTTAAAATCTTACCCAACACATATAACTATGTGCTTTTTGCATTATATTAATTACAAATTCAATTGTAGCCAGACGTAAACTTTATTTTAAATTCAATAATTTAGATAATATTCAAGAAATCAATATAATTGCTAGTAATTCATTATAACAATTTCTAATTTTCAGACAAGTCCAACATGCTACCATTCATTCATTTCAATTCAAAGTGTAGGGAACTGTTTATGAATGATTGTGAAGTGGCTTTATTTTGATTCGATTGTAATTGTTTAGAATACAATGGAAAGCTACCATGATTTAGTTCATTCAAGTTAATATGCCACTCTCTGTTTTGTGTGGAGTAGTAGGCGGGAATAATTCCGCTGGGAGAATTACTTCGGTGTAATCGGCAGAGGATTTGAGCAGCGGGAATAATACCCAGCTCCCTTCTTTTGATCCGGATTAGAATGATTCCTCCCGTGTGTACGTTGAAAAGAGGATATTTAAATTGCGACTTGTGCGTACAAATTGCTTGCCACTACAATGAGCTTACCAGAGTCTTTCTGGACGTCAGAATCTCTTGTCGGATTGTTCGCATTGATATGTTTCCCCAAGTATGAGTACGACTTTGCTCATGCACGTTCTATAAATCGTGTACAATGGGCTTCTGATTTTACATCGTCTTTTCTTACAAAAATACTTCGCCACAAATGTCACCGGTTGGGCTGAGTCTTAGCTTTATCGATCCAAAAATCTTTTCAAATTGCTTCTATTTCTATTCGTTTTTATTTACAGTTTCACCTTACAATATGGATGTCCATTTTGAATATTTTGAATCTTAATCGAAACTTAGCATCTATTGCTAAATGATGGAATAATCTTTATTACGATCGATCGGGTTTTAAAATCATTATTAATAATCAATTTTTTTATTAAAATGTTAATATCTAAATACACATGGATACTTACTCTAAACACGTAAAATCAATTATATTTCTTAGTCGTAGAGTAAAAAATGACAGTGAAAGTATATATGAAAGCATTTTGTGACGTTTGAATTTTATAGAATTAAAGCAGTTAATGTGAAGTCGAGTTCGCACAAACTTATTATAAGGCTTGAGAGTAACTAGTTAAGGTTTTATTTCCCTCGGCTTTCAGCGGTTGTATAATTTCTTGCCAAATTTTCTTTTCCAGCTCGATAATTTCGATTGGCTTTTTATACTGCGAATCAATGGAAAAATTTATCTCATTTAAAAATAACATTGACTTTCTTTGCCTTGTATTTCTATAGCCCCTGTACAAATTATTATTACAATCTAACAAATGTAAATTAGCATAGGTGCTTCTAATAATAGTAATTTCACCATTCTTATTTTATTTTCAGGTATTCATAGCATTTCCAGTTCCAGATTGTCAGATCAAGAAAAGGTTTGACTAAGTAAACAAGGATGAAGTTGATTCAAATGTGGGATTATTTAGGAGTGATACATTTGGGATTTTATATTATGAAATGGTGTTAGAATGAATGTCATTATAAATCTGCATTCCGAGTGTCAACTTTGTCGGAAATTCAGAGCTGCTGAAAACATTGTGCGAATAATGACTCTACATGCGATGTGAGTAGGTACAGAATTGAAGCGCTGCATATACTCAGCCTTCAGTTCACTGTGCTTTAATGAGCTAACAATTAACGCCGAAGTGGGCCGAACAGTTCTGTTGTCTGCAATCTGAAACCTGAGCTGATTAATCAGATCCTCTCAAGCTGTTCAACTTTCATTCACCCCGACCTTGGACACGTAATCATTATACTTTCACGCTTTCGACAGTAGAGAAATATTGGCCGAAACCACATCTCAGTGGGATTTCTCTCTATGAAATTGGAGTGCATTCATAAAAGTGAGGTAAAACTATACTTTTGGGGTCTATAGTATTTCCAAAATCCTATAGATCTCATACATAATACGCACATGATTTACATAGCATCTACTTATTACATGATTTAGGGAGGAAAATTAATATGTAGTCCTATCCAGGACAAGTTTTACATCTAATGTACCGAAATTACCCCGCCAACCAGCGGGATACCCCATGTTTGTTTTAGCATTTGTCTAGTGTTCAACACAAAAAGTCATGACATCCAACAACGTATACATATATAGACTTATTGATAACCTACAAAGTAAATCTAAGGTCAAATAGTTCTATCCAAAACACTATGATACGACTTATGTACTATATATGTAATTTAGTGCTTACTTGAATTACGAGAGTTCTATTTGCAAAACTTGTCAACAGGTTTTCAGGCAAGAGTTGTAGTCTCAACCGCTTCAAATCAGGAACTGTCAATTTCTTGTAGTACTTTTTGTTTACACTCGATATTATAATATTGTAGACTTCAGCTTCTACGGATACCAAGTAGTTTTCTCCTGGAGGAGGTAAGTTTCGTATACGCCATTCAAAGCATGCAGCTAAGCTCCGAGAAACTACAAGCGGCTGAAAGTAAACATGACACTATATGAGTTCTCAAATTTTTAATTTCAAATTTTTATGATATTATGATGTAAATTATTTGTTGGAAATAAAAAAAATGTAAGCAGAAGTTCCATTGAAAATAACGCCTAAAGAAAGAAATAATAGGGATATGGGCAAGTACTTTGAAGTTATATTTTCATGTCTAAAAATCCTTTTATCATCTTAGGATTTGCTAACGTACACTCCTGTCGATTGGATTGTAGTTGTTCGACATGAAATTAAAGAACTGAAGTTAATAGGAGCTTGAGAAAGCTTTCCTTTATAAAATTGAAATAAGCAGGACCAGGATCACTGAAAAGATAATAGTAAAAAAGGTTGTATCCGGAACATTTCTTTCTACTGTTTGAAAATAATACCATTATATAATGAAATCTGCATTTATCTATCAATATCTTCATGTAGCTTATGAGTAAACAGTATGTAATTCCGGTCATCAAAAGAATTTAGTAAGTTTATATTATTATGCGAGATGAAACGTCCTCTTCGGAGAATATTTGCTTTTGGTACATATAATGTCATATTGCATTTCATAGAATGTCACGACAAGCATGTGTCAGAACACATGACTTGTTTATAGGTAGTGCTGACGGCTAAGTCAACTTCACTTTCATTCTGTACACGAAAGCAAGAATAAACGAAAGCTTCCGCCGCTAAGTAAGTGCATCGATTCTACTGTATTTTCAGACTCGTAATAATCTGGTATATGATGAAAATAGTAATGCTATTAAATACAAGGTTTTATTATAATAGGCAATGCCTGAAAGGCCTTGAATGGAGATGGGAGCCAGTCAAATGAGAAAATCCTATTCCTACGCTTGATTTAATGGACGGAATTTGATTTGTCAACCAAGTTATAGGTATCTGTAAGTACACAAGTGTTTTCCAAAGGAAAACAAATTTCCGTAATATTTGTTATATGAACATATTTTCTACAGGAAAACAAATTTCCGTAATGATTGTATTTATATATCTATGATCTATATCATCAACATGAAATAGGTATCTATAATGTATGTACCTACGTACATTATATTAAGTTACATGGTAGTTTTATTTTGGTAGTTCATATTAAGACTCTCGCAAAGCCCCGTCCATGCATTATTACCTTTTCCGTGGGTAATATTCTGTTACTAACCTTGAAAGTAAAGACACGTAATAAGAAAAACTATTTATTTTTTATGACAGCTCACTTTATTACGCAAATACTTAGTTTCAAATAACATGTCATATGCTATAAACGATGACTCTAAGCAGTAGAAAGTACATTTTTGAACCTCGAGAAGCTGAAATGTCTCGACTTTAAAAATTGTAGACACTTCATTTTCCCCGTCGGATCAACGGAAAGATAGGGCGCTGTAGAATGAATAAGACATGCCGCAAAAGATTCTTTGAAAGATACGCACGTAAACTTTTAGCCTGACAAATCCACATGACATAGCGTATACGCAATTCCGAGGACAGCACATCAACTCATTGATGATAGCGTGATGAGAATAGCAAAAAATCTTCGATCTTAAAAAATTCATCCTTCGCTAGGTCTCATACATATATTGCTTAACATTTGACCTACCGTGTGTAGTCTTATGAGAAAAAGACATTTATTGACACTGCTCCTAACTGAAGGCAGAAACGAGAAACGACCAAGGATGTATATCGCTACTTGAGGTGCAAGGTGGTTTAACTCCATTTACCTTAAATTCAAGTTCCACCATCATAGTGCTGTAAAATGCAGATACTTCAATTTCTTTTATAAAAAGTATTGGAATCTAAAAATTGACAATCCAAGCCATTTTAAATTTAATGATTACGTCATTAGGATTGCTGAAGTTAATCCATCTTACATTTATTCAAATATTGGTGAATGGGTTATTCCCATCTTGAATTTTAGAAAAAGAGATCACCTAGCTGGTACTTCAAGGTGGGATATACTTACAAATTTTAATATCTATTTAAATTAATAATAAATTATAATTAATATTAAAAACTACTGTAAAGAGGTGTTAGTTAGGTTTATTCTATACCCGCAACGTTACTTATCTCTGATGAATTCGTGGAAATTATTCAAGCTGTCCTACTAAAGTAGCGAATCAACCACCAAACAATCTTGATGACCACAACTTATAACAAGCGGTTTAGCAGATTACTGCGGTAGACTATCAGACGTTGCACTGCACAATGAATTGCATTGTCGGGGAGAGCAGCAGCAGAACTGTCAGATTTATTATTTTTCCAGGGAATGCATTAACCGCATTGTTTCATTCCTTTTAGTTGAATTACGAGCATTACCATAACAATTGAATAAACAATATCTTCTGTTAGGATTTGGAAGCAACCTAATAATATGGAATATGTATGCATGCAAATATAGAGCTTCCTACAACAAAAGTTATATGGAAGTATCCAAAAGCGTTGGTATATGTAGATACATATTACTGTTCTTTATACTCCGTTCATATCCCTGAGAATATTCTACCGAGTTTTTCAATAAACTGCATCTAAAAGAGAAGGTTCCAAAGTAGGATTGTAGGATATAAAGAGATAAATTTTTTTATATTTCTCACCAGCCGGAAATGAGACAAAGATTCTATTATATCAACACTGTCTGAAAATTCCTGCTGACAGGAACCCAGGTGGAGTAAATAACCTCTTGAAGGAGATAGAGATCTTGCAACCCACTCCGTTTGCCTTTCCATATATTCATCAATTCATATAGTGTAGTCAAGTGCAGTTCCAAGCTGCATTTAAACACCTGCTTGTACCGCAGCTACAATTGAGTGCTTTCAGAACAAATTCCCGGAGCGAAGAAGGCAGGATAACAGAATTAGTTTCTGAGGAACATATACGTAGACACAATACTCCGTCAAATTTGGCTCGAGGACGAAATTCCGAACTAGTTATACAGCATAAATCTAGGACGAAGATCCTGTTGAGAAATGAAAAGTGTGAAGGTGACAGTGGGGAATGCCTGTACCCTACGGTTTCTAAGGTATTAAGGAAGAACGGCGTGAACTTCGAAGATATACGGGAAGAAAGTTGGATATTACAGATATATCTATACTGTAGTACACATGTAGTATCTATACTGTGATGATATATACCTTCAAGATTTATACGAGAGACTCACCTAACCATTCGAATTATTATCACTCCAAGCAATACAATAAAAATTCTTCTTTATTTTCTCTTACTTTCGAGTGAAAAGCAGCTAGATTTCCTACACTTTTGGTGATCGCTGGGCATTGCAATACCTATATATAGCCTGGTGCAGATTGAAAGAGGAGCCTTGCATGGATGCCTGGATGAATACCCATTAGGGACAAGATTCTTAAGACCACTTCTTTCAAGATCAATAACGCCAACCTGCTTTTCATGCACTTCACAGAACCTCTTGCCAACACCAATAATCCAATGCCTACTTATAATCCCATATATTTCCATAGCACTTGGATTAAATCCTGTTGCTCGTTAAATTAACATGCAATTTAGGTAGGAGCTCTAGTCCAGATCTAAATTTTCTACAACATTATTCCAAAACATAGCTAAACGAAGCGTGATGTCAGATTCTGGCATAAAATTAATTATATCTAGAGTTGGCATGGCATATGCTTGATCTTCCCGTTTAAAGACAATTCCAATGCAGTTCGGAAGTCAAAATTAAAAAGTATTCTATGCTTTTAACGCGTGGATTTATTACCACTCGTTCTATGAATGAAATTTAATAATGCTATACTGAAGTCGGGTGCAGTCTCAATGCTTAGCTGATAAATTGCTGACGTGGAGAAATTGAATGAAACATTGAATTTGACAGCAAAGTTGACAGCGTGTCCAACAAGTGTTGAAATATGCATTTAAAAGCCCGACATGGAGAATAAACGTTTAGAGATAAAAATTCGTTCCAGAGCATTTGGATTTTTGAAAGGTAATTGACGTAAATGAAAACTGAAAACTATTCAATATATAAAATGTCTGTGATGCAATCAGCTTTTCACTGACTACAAGTTAACTGACAAGGGAGGGGCATTTTAGAATCAAGTCAGCAAAATGTTTATGTTATTTCAACACCTTACGGGTAATACAGATGAAGTCTAATGTTAAATTATAACAGCCCTCCTACAATATCTCAAGTACTCTCATATGTATAACAAGGCAAAAAATTGACCAGAGGGGAAATTTACGTTCGAGTTGTTTTCTCTTATCATGATGGGCTGCTGTGTGTTTTGATCAAATTGATGGTTCCGATGAGATTCTGTCATCATTTGAGCACTATCTCCAATCTCCAGATCCCAAGCCAAATGATTGCCTACGATTGATTTTCTTCTCCAGTAACGGCCCACAAGTTCTCTGGCCTTTCCTTCAGTAATCTTCCAGTCTTCCAACATTTCACGCTCATCCTGCATCTTGTAATGGATACGCTTAATCCCTACCGGGTATACAGAATGACTGATTAGTTCTGACAGTGTTGTTATTAGTTCGATCAAAATGTGATGAACCAGATGCCGACCACACTTGGGATATGTTACAAGTTCAAAAACTTGTTTTTTTCTCTAGATGTTAATACAAATAGAAGCATCAAAGTATCAGTAACAGCTCATCGGAGAGTTTTATTAGAGGGGACTTTGACGAAAAACTTCCCTGGCATCATCCTTTCATTTTGTCAAAAATTATTAATAAACTAACTGAAATGTATATATGTAATAGCTCGTTGTGTACATAAATGTCTAAATGCGTCTATAATTCCCACACAATATCAAAGAACCAATTTATTTCAACGCATTACAAACCACAATACACCTGGATCTGGTTCTACGTGCCTGCTCACGTGTTTAGACTGCTGACAACTAAAAAAGAAATTCAGGGAAAAGAAAACAATTTTCTCTTTTGTTTAAAGTTCCAAGGTAGAAACGCAATACTTATTCTAGTCCTAAATTAATTACAAGTAATTGTTACAAGACAAATACACTGCATGTCATATTAATGCCTGCAGCACATGCAGTGAAACTGTAGGAGACAATCAGACAATAGTCACAACTCTGCAGACAAAAGTTTGTTTCCACGCTAAAACATTCTTATTTCTTATTATACTTATATGAATAACCTTCAATTATAACTGTCATCTATTTGTATATAGTATTGGTTTTAAATTTAATGCTGTTAGAATTTGATTATGGTTGCAAGTAGTAAATGCAATAGGAGACAATTAACTTACCTAAAAGCGAGAGAGTAATTGGATTCTATTATTTTCTTTTTATTACTTGCTTACTCTATATGTACAGATACGATACATACGTAACGAATTAGGAGGATTGTGAAATATGAATTATTACAGATAAATCTTTCTGGATAGTAGAAACACTAATCAGACAGAGGCAACAAATTAATTTAACTATGCAACTCGAACTCACCAGGTATTGACGCCAGGCAGGTTTTTGAAGCTTGTGAAAGTAGCATAAACCACTGGTTCCGTAGGTCCAAACCATCCCCTGCACATTTCACCGCCATCTCTCCTTACGTGTAGCTGATGTTGTAACCCGCTATTATATACAGTGCAGAAAGAAAGTACACAAGTACGCTCACAAGAAGACCAGCAATTTAAATGCAGCTTGACACTCGTTTTTGTGATGGGACTTTATTTTACTTATTTACAACTTTCACACCGCACAGGTTTTAGGAAACCACAAAGGAATAACAAGCACAAATTCTGGTTTTCACCTCATGGTATGGTAGGCGTAGGCAATGCATTACCACACTTTCCAACTGCCACAGCTAAATGCTATTCACAGTGTGAGATTACCATTCACCCTTTTGTACTATTTACATTTCACATCGAAGTGCACATAAACACACGCTCTATTATTCAACTCCAGGCCTTTCACTTCCTAAAGAAATTTATGTTCATCTGCTCACAGGAATCCGCAACCAGAGAAATTGAGCAAACAAATCTCTGTTGTTATGGCACCTAACACCGCTATTCAAATATAAAAGGAGGAATAGGGAAACTGTACACGCCAGTAGACATTGACCATTTGGCATTAATAGTATATCGTCGGACTAACTACAAAAGGAGCTTATATGATTTTGACACAATACGAAAAGGAGCTTATATAAAATTC
>JAQGAK010001631.1:0-28834 GCA_034696945.1 Lipothrix lubbocki | reverse complement strand
TGAAAGAGCGTTACTTTATCACTACTGTATTTTTACCACTACTGTACCACTAAGTACAGTATAGTGCAACCACTGCAAAGCACATACAATAAATCATCGAGTTTAATTGTGCCGTAGCTTCTACTAATTACTAGTTCATAAACCATCGCCAGGACAGATTTCATAATTACCTCATTAAATAGAAGCTGAAGGGGTGAAACAATGATTATGTGAACTTAAAATTGAAATATATTGTCCATCGTTAATTACTTCCAATTTTATTAAGTCGCAGTAACTACATATACCCATTTATTTGATCTGTATATAACAATTTAATTAGAATGGCATTTTAAATTTATTTTTGCGCCATGATTCCTTAAGTACACAATAATATTTACTAGGGGATAATTGCATTCTGGACGTTGGGATTTTAGGAACGTAAAACGGTGCGATCAAATGTAAATTAATAGCTTGCAAGGGCTAGCGGAAATGACTAGGTATATGGATTTACACAATGCACTCTGCTGCTCGATGCCATGAATTCAAACTTATGGTTGTCATATACATAATAATACTATGGTTTTATTCGTAACAACGTCGGAACCGAGTAACATAATTCCCTTTCTGTGCTAAAGTAAGATACAGTTCACTCGAGCAAGCTACGAAAACCTTCAATTATGTACTGTTCAAACAAAGTAAGCACTTTGAAATTACTTGCGAAAACTTCATTACATAATTTCCTACTGAACGAAAGTGATTACCCCGAGGAAACCTTTCCCATGGTAGTTTGAAACTGAAACCCATGAGGTTTTTACGCTATTATAACTCCGTCCTGGAGGTAAAAGCGGAAGAGTATGTAATGATGTTTCTACATTTCTACATTTGTGTGGGTAGATTAGTTTGGATATCGCAACTTGTTGTTGTAGTTTTATTGGCATACCGTAAATCTAAGTTTCCATGTCGCTTTACAAGTAAAAGCTAGCCAAGTAGCTATAGTATACAAGCACGGTCATCACCTCCGCAGATCAATATTTTGGTGAAATTTGTGTTAGGGGAAAGAAAAAGTGAACTCTTTGTTCAGCAATTGTGTAGTCAAAGAGAGTCGTCAACTTTCCCAATGAAGATACAAAGGGAAGACAAAGAGACAGAGGGTCTGCCATATATGTGTTATAAACATTCTGAAAATAAGCGAGTCTTTATCGTGCGCTTAGGGAAATGATAATTTGACATTCGGCCTCCTTTGTACTCTCTCCCTTTCTTCTCTTATATTTTCTTAACCCAAATGTCAGATTTAAATGTCAGTAAGTACCTTACAGGAATCAAATAATTGGATGCGACTATAATGAAAACCCTTGCATACAAATAAATGTGAGCCGCATGCATACCTGAACACCGCAGGTTGTCATGTACTTTTATATGTATCAAACAAATCATAAGCTCTTTAGTCAGTCAAACCAATAATGTCGGAAGTTTTGTTTTTGTCAAGATGATTATCTTTCATGTTCTTTTTGCAGCTTATTTATAACCCATGCTTATAAGCTACACATGCATATATTCATGCCTTATATAAGCTATATATTTATTCCTTATATTTACAAGCTGTATGTATTATGAGTTTTCACCCGTATACCAGTTTGATTCTCTCTTTATCTGAGGACTTCAGTTTCTCAGGTAAATTAATTCTGCAGTGGTAATCGATTATTTCTGTATTTATTTTGCATGATGTTTACATATACATACATCGTAATTGACATATTTTTCCGTGTAGAAAAAACAAAACCAATGCACCAAAACAATTTATAATTCCCAATCATGTATTCCTATAGTCTTTCGAGAACGTAAGCTATAGGATTCGAGAGAAAAATAGTATTTTCATTTTTTTCCGTAGAAATGCCATTTTGATTTTTGTCTGTGTTTTTGAGAATAACGCATGCATGTAAATTAAACGTGCATTATAATACATGTATTTATTTAATGATTAAATGCACACCTATCAAAACTAAGTATCTAGAAATGAAGAAGCAAAGCTTGATTTGGCACATGTTATGTTTTTATTGTCCCATCTTTTGTTAATGCGTGTGTGTGTCCAGTAAAATTCGCTTCAAGTTCTCATCGCTTATATGTTTCCAAACAAGAACGTATTCGAACATTCCTTGTTAAAACCGCTGCAACCTTGCTGTACAGCTTAGTAACGGTTTAGACAATAATAATTGTAATCCATTTTTGCAATGCGTGCCGTTTATTCTCGTGAAAGCTTGTCATCACAAAGGTTAGTATAGGTATACTGTCTTTCAGTTTTAAATTGTTCTTTTGTGGCTTTTAGACAGCATAACCCCGTTGTAATAGCTGATAAGAATATTGTACTTTTGTGTGGCTTTTTTGGATTCCACATTAAATATGCACTTGTGGGAAGAAAAATGATGCAATCAATACATAATACCCTTCATGCTTAGCATTAAAATTTCGATGGCAAAAAGGACTGAAAGTACCAGAATCCTGAAAGTACCCATGTGCATTTTGAATGTTTTACATTATATAATGTACATGTAATACACTTCTGTGTAAGTATTAGGTGTGTGCTCATGAGTGAGGTTGCAAAGCAACTTGAAAGGTTCTGACAGGGACGTCATGCAGGGATTATAACAAAAGCTAATGCTGAAAGTTTGAAGCTTTCTATCTTGTAGAGTAGTACTAGTTGTGGATGTGTCGGTGAGTTTATGGACAAGATATTAAAAGTTTCTCCAACAGCATGTACAAATGTGTACAAATTAAGCCTTGCCTACACAAAAAGAGTAGTGCGCCTATAGTTTCTGGTCGGCGTATACTTTATTCTTAGTGACGTGAAAGATTCTGAGATATTTCCCGGTATAACGGAAAACTGAAATTATACGTAGGATTTATTGCAACTAGCAAAGACATGCAAACCTGTCAGTTTGCATTTGGAGCAGCATAAAGTTTTTAGTTTCAGATTTGATGCTTCAATGCCTTTACATTTGCCAAAATTATAGTATAGGCGCACATGTGCTTTTTTGAAGTGGCGAATACTTTATTTATATGACTATGGCTAAATGAGTCAACCGCGTGTTAATGTATCATTGCACAGGTGAAAGTAATTAATGTGACACTATAATAAATTAAAAATGTGGCATTCCATTCGTCTGTACAGGAACGCCGAACTAAATAATTCGTGTTGCAGCTTCTGCTGTTGCATACATTAGCATTTTTGAGGAGTAGTCGATCATTCGCTTCGATTTAGTAAATTAGCAACCAGAAATCGACTATCTCATGACAATATTAGCCCAATTCTTTCCCGCACGTAATCCCAGTGTTCCTTATCAGTCTGATAAGGGTGTTTGATATGAAATTGTGCCATTACCACTACACATAAATACAGGATTATTCTCTTTTATCTGGAGTGTGGGATGTGGTTGAAGTCATGTTTCCAACCCGTCAGTTTCCCTGCAGTTTGAAGTGCCCTTATGGAAAAGGAAGTCACAGTTTTTGAGCATTTGTTATCCATAACTGTGTCGCAGGCAAGTGGGGTTGTAAAAGGTCGCACATTCCATACCTGTGAGTCGGGAATCATTCAGAGTTGGACAATTTTGGTTAATTTACAAGTCTTGATCTGGAACGTGAGTGCCATTTTAGAACTAATTCATTTTTATTCGTAATAATGAAGAAATCAATAATGAACTGTTGGTTCCTTAATTATTATTATTATCAGCAATTTATTATTTTTGATTCCGGCTGAATACCAATTCGTTGTTTACCAAATGCAGCACTTAAACGCATCCAGTGAATTTTCACATTTTTGTACCATCTCCTTTGTTGCCGTTTTAGTGCACGTATTTCATGTAGACGCCGCATGATAATAAACTTACGATTAGTGCATATGTATAGGAGGTTGAATTATACGAACGGGGTACAGTGTACATGTGTACACAATAGTGTAATTATTAGAGAAATATAAACTCAAGACAATAGTGTCTTAGCTCGTTGACGTTGTTTATCAAATTTATAGTTAATAATTAATTTATTGTAGCTATAGTATACCCGTGTGACAAGTACTTAGCACTCTACAAACATGAGTGCTAAGTACTGCAAACACGTATCTACAAAACTATACTTGCTATTGCAGTAACAATTTGTTCTTCTGAAACCTCGATTTTCACCGGAACTAGGTTTGATATATCTGATAGTTTATGTAATTGCTGCATAATACACAAGTCCTGTCATGCAGTACAGAAATTCTAGTATACATGAAAAAATTCCCAAGAGCTTCCATACATGTTGGAGTAACTTCACATGTAGTATACTTTTATGTAGGTATCTATATGTAAATAGTAAAAACACCCTTTTATATCAAACACTTAACATTTATATCAAGAATATATACCTACATAGTAGTATACTAGATTGTAGATAATCTATTTCTAAAAGAAATATCGCATCTACACTCTATTTCGAGAAGCCAGAAAGGCTTTTAGTATTTACGAGCGTGCATATTACGTATGCTTGAATGAATGTTTATTTAGGTCAATAATGTGGTGGTCCCAGTCTTTTCGAACCTTTACCGGTTTTCACAAAAATGTACCAATATTGATAATAAATTCGAATATACAGTACGGACAACAGTATTTCACCTTTGTCCTATATATCACCGTCAATATCTTCAGTTAAACGTTAAACTATGTCGAATACATACATGGAACAAAAAGACAAAATATTATCTTATCCTCCTATTGGGTTTTACCTGGTATTAGTAGCAAGTAGCATCGGTAAACGATACTCCCAGAGTTTTTCCCACCTTATGAGATGAATAATTTCCAAAGAAGTCAGAAAATAAAAAAGGGAAAAGTATACTTGACCGAACTTATATCTGTACATGCTTGTATATGCTTCCTTGTGTATCTTATGAATCTTGCTCATTTACGGGAGCATCAACCAGCAATTTGACTGAGTATTGAATTACCCGGCCTCCATGGAGAAATCAATTTACCTGCCGAACGACACATGCATATTATTCTCGTAAAATTTTCCTAGGGTGTTGAATTCCAGTGATGCAGAAAATTACAAGTTGGCTATAAGTTTGACGACACAATTTGCCAACTTATAAATATATTTCCCAATGTATTCATGGAAGCGTGGCGAAGAACGCCTGTTCCTAACTTTCAGTACTATATCCACCCATGTCGGAGGCCAGGTGACATGTGTAACAACTCACCTTCGGAAATAATTTCCAATGAAAAGTTGTTCATGTTTATTTTCCTCTTGAGCCTAACGTCGAGGGAATATACAGCTCAGTGAATAATGATAAGTGAGTCTGACGGTAATCCAATAGCAGTGGTTCTTCACCTATAAAAGGGTGAGACCAAAGGGTTTTAGCAATTTTATTAAAAGCCTTTTACGTAATTTTGCAATAATAATCAAAATCTATACATATTGTTTATTATAAAGGATTTGCAATAATAATTCAAAGTGAGCGTTTATTCCGAAGGGAAAGTAAGTGTCCGCGTCTTTTCCCGCTGTCAAGTAGATATACATACGTATAAAATTCGTCATGTTCAACTTTCGGGAAATACATATAATAAAGAACGGTCCTGCAACAAGAGGTGTTTTTTATTTCCTCATGTACAAAATTTTAATTATAGCCGAGGAGTTAGACTACAGAAGGTCTTGTTGAATTAGCACAGTTCTTGTCGAAGTATATCGACAAGATGTTATTAGTCTACAGAAGATTTTATTCAACTATAGATTTTGTTAAATTAGAGGTTTATGTTAAACTACAGAAGTTTTTGCTAAATTAGAGGTTTATGTTAAACTACAGAAGTTTTTGCTAAATTAGAGGTTTAGGTTAAACTAGAGAAGTTTTTATTAAACAAGAAAGGTTTTTGTTAAACAGGGAATATCTTATTGATTCATATATATGTACTTCAAACTGAACCTGAAGATAATAAAAAACATTACCAATTCTTCACTTTTTAGTATCTGCATAAGGCGACTACAAGTTAAATTACCTTTGGTTTCTATTTGAAGCTCATAACTTTTGTTGAAGTTTCTCTATATAATAAAATAAGAATCACTTATACTCTGTAGACATGTATATTAAATTGTCTAAGGTGTCACACCTAAATGTATTAGTCAAAGGTTTGGGTTTATCAGATGGTGTTTAAGACTAAGTAAACAGTTTTATTACCATCGCTATTTCAGTTTAAAACAGCACTCCGACTATATACAGATGCGGTTTCAATATGATTCCTGTGCAAAGGTATCTATGCATACATAAATACGTGTATTCATCCCATCGGCACCACAATTTACAGTCATCTGCAAACAATGCGGTTATCATAACATAACATATGAGTATTGTAATTCTACGTTATTTTGTCTGAGAACACACTGTTTGCGTTTGACGAACCCACACACTGCAATCGGAAATTCAATTGAGTATTTATGTAAACGGTATTATCTGCAGGTAACTTCGTGCTGATTCGTCCCAGTGGAATTTTTAATATGCAGTCAAATCTTTATTAAGGATTTTGACAGCATTTGATATTTTTCTTGACTTTACTTATCTTTGTGCCAGTATACTGCACAAGGTTTCAAACAATATCTCTATAAGTATACAAAATACAGCTATAGTATTTGATTAAATGTGTGATAAAGACCGGCGGTTCACACCTTGAAACAGTATTGTTAAACGTAATGAGATGAATTCTCAAGTATTATTTGCATGAGATTTAATGCAAAAGAGGACCAATTTATTTAATACAATTTTCTGGATTGAAGTTGGCTCTGAAGTATTATAAGTATATAGGAATACAGAATAATATTGGAGAACAAAACTGCTGGTCTTATCGAAGGCAACGCTGTTAAAATAACCATGAAACTCTGCTAAAGTGCTGCGTCCAGAAAAGTAAATCCAGAAAAGCGCAAATGTCTTATTCTTCCTCGTGCAACTTCTAAAATATTATAAACGCTTTTACCACATGGTGAGATGACCTCCGCGTTATTAAATGTCTGTGAATACTATATATAGAGTTATATACAGGCAAGCAGAGTCTGACTGTGCCGCACCGTAGGAATAAATTAATAAATCATAATCCTCCAGCTCGGGCTATTAGGATTGCTGGAAGTTCGGTTATGTGACACTTCAAGAGTATTTAATGAAAGTGTCCTACTTGGTAAGAGGAGAATCTTATGTACGCCGCTTTGGATAAAAATTGTTCGTGTGCCATAATGGATAATCCAAGTGTGAAGCTCTGCATTTTATATAGCACTTATTATAGAGGCGTATAATTCCGTCATTCCATGTTTATGCCGGGCAACACAATTACTTCTGTCGTTTTGTGGAGTGTCACTCGGGCCGAGATCTGGGGTTATATTTCCATTTGTAGCCTGTGTTCTACTTATACATTATACTTACCTGCAAAGGTAATAGTTTCATAATCTAACGTAAACTGGACAGAGGGTTCCCATGGCTTTCCTTCCTATATTTTGAGTAAATATGTAGTACTTATTTGGGCTTCGTAAGTTGTTTTGAACTGTGCGATTGCATTCATAATAAGTGCGTACTCAATACGTAGTTACAATATAATTTAAGTTAATTATTATTTCTATTAAACCTATTATTTCTTTAACTATTCAAAATTCTATTCGTGTGAAAGCAGTGTTAAAGTTGGCACATACCTACCTGGTACAAGTGGGCAGAGCTATTCGTTCAACAAATTTTGTGGTTATTTTGTCATAAGATTAATTTACTTTATCTATCAAAGTGTGAAATTGAGATACATTCTAAAGGTTTGTGGACTTAAGATTACAATAATAATTCGTCGAATGTAATACTTATTGCTTGTGAATACTGAATCCAAAGTCACCACGTGTTCATGAATCGCATTAATAGATAGCTGTGATAATTAGGTAGATTACTTTGTACTCCAGTAGCGATATGTAATTTGTATCGCTGTAGCCAAAACACATGTCTACCGAAATGCATCATCTCTCTTGACTTACATTACCAGTTCACAAGCCAGATAAATAGCTCATACATTTTTTTCATATGAGTAATACCAGAGGTGTAGCGGTGAAAGCGAGGACAAAAATACATTTTTGTAATAATAAAAAGGACAACATTTTATATTATATTAGTTATGGCTATGTTGTAGCTAGCAAGTTCTAATATTAATCTATTAATTCAATTGTCTCTTGTTTTCACTAGAACCAAGTTAACGTACCATGGGGACGTTCATGGGTCATGTAGTTCCAGGAACTTTCTTCTCATGCTTTGGAATGTGGTGGTTGTATAACATATTTTACCGGTGAGTTACTTCTCAGATATAAATAATAATAATATATTGTTGATTACCTTTTATTAACTGTAAATAATTAACATACATTTTACTAGGTATTTTTACGCAAAGCGCTTTCGACCCACAAGCTACAAAAATCTTAGTAGCTTCCCTTGCCCTTGCCGACGAAACTACCCCGTGGAGTCTTTGTTAAAAGTTATTTCGGTTGCCATTGGAATAGCAGGTAAATTAAAGAAATATTGCATAGAGTTATATAAATAAAAATTGCGTCTATGTGTACTAATAATAGCGTCTGAATATAAAATTAAAATACTCAAATATTTGTTATTGTAAAGGCAAGCAATCAGTTCAGCTCAGACACAGTTCAGAGTACACTATAATATATATGTATGTAGCAATGGTAATTTTGTTTATTTAGGTGAGTTTGCCACGGGCTTCAAAAACGGACATTGGAGACACATGGCAAACGCTCAGCACATAACCATGTACTTCTTTTTTGGACTGAATGGAGTTGTTGATCTCTTACTATACAAGAAATGGGATTTGCCACCAAACTTAGACTATGTTTCAGCTGCATTGGCATTTGCAGTGGAGGGATTTTTGTTTTATTTCCATCTCCACGATCGAAGTCACATGGACACACAGGTAATTTATTTACACCTGGTCACTCGTGTCAGTCAATCGGCGTGTTTGTTTATCCAAGGAGATACGACAAATCTGAAAGTCAACATATGCATTTGTGCTTTTACAGATTCACATGTTCTTATTTTATACGGTTGTGGCATGTGTGGCTTTCACTCTGTTGGAAATGCACTACGGGAATAGTGTAATGCCAGCTCTGTGTCGAACTTTCTTTACCTTGCTTCAAGGCACCTGGTTTTTTCAAATTGGATTTATTCTATATCCGCCCATTGGGGAAAAGTGGGATGAAGGCGATCACGAACAAGTAATTTAGGCTCAGATTTAAAATAATATATGTATATCTATGAGTATATAGTTCTTATTCTACATAAACGTTACGCAACTTTCTTAACCTTTTACAATTTTTTCTAGATGATGGTGATCACCTTAATGTTTACGTGGCATGTAGCGGCACTGCTGGCCACCATGATGGGGCTGGGAATCCTAATTTACTTGAGAGTACAAAATTTACAGGATTCATTGGCATCTTACCAATTGGTTGAAACCAACGAGAGTTCCTTCAAAAAAGAGGGACAGCTCAATGGACGAATCAACTCCTCGGACACAAGTATACATCAAATGTTAGACTCTGACAGTGAAGATTTGTAGAGTGCAAACTTGTGAGTTGCTATGTGCAATATGCCGAATTCACTTTATAAAATAGGTAAATTAATAATTTGAGCATCTACTTCATAATATGCGAGGTGAGATGAGCGCATTTGCTGATGATTCATCGTCGTTTTTAGAACATCAGCCCGCACCAGAGGAATAGAAAGTCTACAAAATGTTTTTCATGACGAGTAGTATAATAATAAGTTATTTGCTTTTTTTTCCCGCTCAAGTACTTAATATAATGATTTCTTGATATGTTATCTCGTTTCAAGTTTTCACTGTTAAAATTATCTATACATCACTGTACAACCCGTTGGGACGAATGAAATTATTCTTACAATTAGATCATATTGTCTGAACCCCAATTAAAAATCCTTAATAGCAAAGTAGTGGAAGTCATGTATACATGATATTCCAGCAAGAGCTTTGGAATTTACTATACTTACAGGGAGTTTATTTCAAATCACAATGTATTCCATATAATTGAAATTGTTAGTTAATTATGAGTTTAATATGGAATCATCTCTTATGACCTTTGTAATGTCTTATTAGAAGACTTTGGAGTGACTGTTTGGTCTAGTCTAGTAATTGTGTAGTGATGATGTTCAGGTTCAAATGTCGTATTTCCGTTAGTGTTGATTTTGATTGTAACAATATGAAATTTGAAGTAATTATATATTCGAATATCTTTTTACCTCTCTTGTTTGTTGTGGTCTCATCGTTGTCATGTTTGGGCGATTGTTTCATTTCATTTCTTTACTTATACAAGAGCACTTCCGAAACTTGATCGTACCTTACCTCTACCCTCGTATCTACATATAGTGGTTATGGAGTTAGTAATCCACCATCGTTCATATACAGCTATTGTACTCAAATTATTGTGAGAGTTGTTTTTTAAATGTTTTCATTCTTGTCGGAAATTGAAAAGCTCTTCGTCAAAAAGAAGTGTGATATGACAAAGACAGTTAGCCGTCTTTCCAGTTCACATGGAACAAGGCAGTACATAATACTTTCACATTCCGCTGCAGTCGCATATAACGTAACATAACGTGTCCATAGGTACCTGACATTACCATTGTATTGTTGTAACATCAAAGAAAGATGTCTCAGAAACTCGCAGGAGTTTTTTGCCTACTTTTGTACATACTGAAAACATTTCTTATATTTTTGTTTTTTGCAACGTGTAACTATATACAGATCTGTAGTTGCCAAGCTTTGCTATACAACAACAATGTGAAGGTCCAAGGTGATTTAAGGTGCTTCGTAGAATCGCTGTTGGAAGGAATGAAATTGTATCAGGTAAATACCCATATTTCTGGAGAATCAATTGGTGACTCATATACTTCAGCGCTGGAGGCTTGGAGCGGTGAGCAACTTCATTATGGTTTCCAGTAATGTTCATGGAATCGTGTCGGTAGACAAAGCTTCTATACAGTATACCAATGGTGTATAGAAGTACCGACTTCCAATACCAATCTCTATTGAATATTTAATATTATTAATCTAATAACTTTAAGCAGCTATAGGTATTACTGATTAAGGGTAAGTACACACAGTTTAACTCTCTAAAATTAAACGAACCAAGAAACAAAACGTATTTGAGATCCCTTCAGTAATCTTGATTTTGATCTTGTGTCTACAAGTTTAGCCTATATGATCATCCCCTGCCAGGCCAGATGAAGATGTTTTGATGATGTCTTTTTTGTTTGCTGCCATTTTTTGTGAACATAATTGTTACGCATCCTTCACCTTTCATGTCAAAGGCATTTACTTATGACATACTCTAACCATCTGTCTGTTATTCTTATTAACTTGATAAGATTATTTTTATTCTTTCACACCTTACCATTGATAATGTTTAT
The DNA here is from genome assembly GCA_034696945.1 of Lipothrix lubbocki. NCBI lineage: Eukaryota > Metazoa > Arthropoda > Collembola > Symphypleona > Sminthuridae > Lipothrix > Lipothrix lubbocki. Next base: position 17,391 of record JAQGAK010001631.1, on the reverse strand, counting down.
GCGACACACATCATCACCATGGCTTTTGAAGTCAACATGATGGGTTTATAGTGTAAAGTAATTGGGCAGGTCACGTCTTGAAGCCGCAGGGCTTACCACCAATAATTTTGAGGAAACATTTTGATTTTGGCTGACACGCAATGTGGCAAGACTTTCCTATTTGAAGGGCGTGGAGTGGTATTCAACGAATTAATGGTATTTAATATCGCATGTAATTGAGGAATTCCTTGAGAGTTACCAAATATGGAAGATCCCAATCAATAGCATCCAGGTGTATAATACCGCCGCAATTAGTATATATAAAAAAGGAAGTCACGTATCATGAATATTGAATTTCACTTATTAAATCACTTATGATTCATGGTGTTTAACATAGGGATGCAGCAATAATAAGGAGCTTTCTGCATACATATTTACAATAGGCCACGCCACACATTAAATTTGCAAACTCAAACGAATCATTTATCTTATTAATGCATTTAAAATATAAACAACTTTAAAGTATATCTCTTTTGCTGTTATTAGCACTCTAATCATGAAGATTCTTTTAATGTTTAGCCTAGCATAAACGGAACATTATTACATTGTTGTAAGCTTCATCTTGCCCCTCCAAGATCTCCAAGAGTTCAGTGACATACACAGCATTTGTAATCAAGCCCCTTCTTAAATATAAGATAATAGTGATTAACGGAAGGGAGACTAAAAGTGCATGGGCTTACAGCAATTAGATGTGCAAAAATGTGTTCAAAGTGTGCATTTATGAGTAATTTCAGGGGGACACAGACAATAAGGAGTGTGCAAAAATAGGCAGAAAGTCCAAATAAGGACCCTGCAATACATCATAAGGTAATGCCCAACCGCAATATTTAGAGCATTGACACCACACCGCACCGCTGTTGATGAATAATATCCGGATTTGAGAAATCTAAAAATTAAAACTGTTTAGTAGGTATTTAAAATCATGAATTAAGCCATATAGCCAAGAAAATGATCCCTAGCTCAACTAATAATTAAAATGACAATTAAAGGAATGGTGAGCATGTATAGGTACTCATAATACAATATTAACATTGTTAAATATTGCGACGCGTTGTCGGGAAACATCGCTGAATGAAAACTTATCAAAGGAATCAATGGAAGAAGATGTAAACAAATTGACATGAGGAAGTGTGTGTAATGATCTACCTTGCGCGATTTTATTGTTGTTAAAACATGATTGTCAGGTATGACATGATAAAAGAGTGTGCAGAAAGTATATAATTTAAAATTTGCATGTTATTTACATTGCTCATTGGACTGAGGCTGGCCATGATTGCTCTTTTAAGGAATGTATGCGAAGGTAGTTGGATGCATGTTGTGTACCTAGGTAGGTATGTAATACACATCACCTAGATATACAGGCATGTAATTGAATATAAGGTGGAATATATATATATGTAGGGCATGTAATAAAATAATATATAATATAATAAAATATCTCTCTGCTATGCAAAATTTTTCTAATTAATCGTGCCTAAACGCTTAATATAATACACTTTTTGCTATATTGCAAATAAATACTATTACATACTATGCTAGTACTAGTATATCACTACACTGATAATAGTATTTATTACAGGAATATAAAAATGTTTGCTTTTACCCCAAGAAACTATAATTTTAAGCTCTCTATACAGCATTTATGAAATGATGATACAAAGCTTAATATATTGTTCATCGAAAGTTCTAGATGCCATAACCTCCCTGACTTACATGAATTAACTATAAAGTCAGAAAAAAATTAGTGATTTATTGCCATTGTGAGAGCTACAGGTATATATGTTGGGTTAAGAGGATTTTCCCATAAGTAAACTCTTGGAGGTATAAAATCCATGATCATTTGCATACAAAATCTTCTCTATGCAATAAGCAACTAATCAGCCGTTTCCCTTGTGCGGTTGGGGCATAGTGAAGCTATATTTGTGTTTTGCAAACACTTCCACTCTAAGCAGTTGATCACTGATCACATTATAAGCAAGGATCCTCGGTATTACTCAGCTTCGTTGTTTTGGTCTTCCAGTATACATATAATCATTTTTTAATTGTTAAAGTGACTCAGTTACTTAACCCACACATCACGGTTGTTATTATAGAGGTGACGACTTTTGCAGCATAGTCCCTATATTCATTCCAATCTCAGCCGTCAATGACAACAGTAACGTTTTTCACATAAAGTTTCCAAAAAAGACTACATAAAGGATTTTCAAAATAATATACTAATTAGTATCTATATCTAACTAGTATCTACATACTATATAGATAGTTTCTGCAGTGAATTTTCATTTCACAAAAGTTTGTTGGACTGCGAAATTAATTGTTATTACACTGACTCTTTCTGTCCTGCATTCTGTCGTCAGTATCATGGGTCTCCCGTCAGAAGTAATAATTGTAACGGTGACGCTATTATTAGCTTGCACTGCAACGTTTCCTGGCTTACAAGTGGAAGCTCTGCCCTTTCCAGGAGCCACAACTTCCTTAATGCTCACACCAGAAGCTTTACCTCTGGAGAGTGAGCCCGTTCAAGCAAAAACTCCGGCTCCAGGTATGTCCAGAAAAATTATTTTGTTTTCTCATGGTGAGAATTTTATGTATACCTAAGTATAACGTGTAACTAGTTTATATATTAACGTGCATAACTTGTCTGCTGTATAGTATTTACAGGAACATTTTGTCTCATGTGGTACTAAATGAAAAACAAATTTAGGGGATATAGGAATTTTATTTATTTTTGCACGGGTTTCTATGTATTTTTTCAAGGGATTAAGTTTATTTTTAAATGAAATTTAATTTTGTGATTCCAACATGCCCCTTTTAGTTATAATTATAATCCAGAAATAGTATGTATGCAATTACTCAGTATTTACTTGTACATAGAAGAATACCAATAGCGCATTTAGAGCTTGTATTGAAATGCTCTTTAAGGTGCAAATTTAAAATTATAACATTTTAGCAACTTTCTCAACATTGTTGTCACGCCTGATTTGAACCCTGATATAAATTACTTTAGTTTAGAAAGCGTGGAGCGGATAGTTTCCTATTTTTTGTTTGCAGTTTGTATATCTGTATTTCTATAAAGCAAAAGTGCAGTCGACTGCGTGAGGAGAATTATTAGCATGAATGAGTGTGATGTTAGATATGCTTTAATTCACCATTATGGTATTTCATGCGTTGAAACAGCTTCCAATGAACTCTATAAAATGTATTTAATGTGTAATAATACAATAATTATTATAAATAAAAAGATTAATATTAAATATAATGTCATATGTTAATCTGTTATATTATAGCAATGGTACCCGTATCCTCAACAGTGATTCCGGTGAGTAACGTTAAGCAGCCGTCGCCAAGACAGGCAGGGCAAGCAGTATATTATCCCAGACGATTTAGGTTTTTTGACAAATCTTCCAAGCCTGATGCGCCAATCCGACTAATTACCAAGAGTAGGTTTACGATAAAAAAAAGGCTTTTATATGTCGGGAAATTGGCATACAGCATAAAAAAACTAAATTGATTTTTTTTAAATTTCAGATACAAACTTGAAAACCGTGTACTCAAGTAAAGATACGTAATGAGATTCTGAACCTCCAATCCAAGTTATCTACTCAAGTGTAGTTCATAGTTTCGTTTTCTTTTTTTTGTAACTTATTTCTTATGTTTATGCCTTTATATCAAGATTTGTTTCTATTAAGTATGTACATTAAGTTTTACAAACAATATTTTAGACGGTCAAGATGTTAAACAAGTACAACAGGAAAATAATAATTTGGTAGTAAATACGGTGCAGGATTGGTAAAATTAGTTACACAAAATTTATCATGTGTATTTAAAAAAATGTAATATGGAAAAATAAATAAATTCAGTACGTACAATCATGTCAATAAACTAAAAACAGAAGCAATGCTCATATTCATGACTAGCAGATATGAATATGCTGCAGCATTATACAGACATACAATAGTAATTGATTAAAATAAAATATGGTAGCTATTTATTATGTGAATTTAGCCGAAGTAAAGTGCTGCATGTAGTTACTTTAATTTAGTGTGGAAAATTCTGCTTTATTGCTAGATTAGAAATACAAGAAAAATACATCCGCGCGTAAGTAGGAAAAAGATCATAACAAAAAAGGGTGATAAAAGAGAGAATCATATTCAAATTAGAGCTCGGTTACAATCGAATGTAACATCAAAATCACAGTAAGGTGAATGCATTATGTATGTATACAGTTGCCAAATAATGGCATAGACTTGAATTAACTAAAATACACTATAATAATAAATTGTTCACAAGTAATTTTCTTTGAGACACACCAGTTTCTGAAACCTGCTGGATTTTTAAGCTTACGTCTGTAAAATCATTTAAAAGTATTTAAAATTCTAAAATGCTATAATAATTATTTCGAGTAGTACAAACATGTATACGCACAAGGCACACAAAATTTCATGGCACGGCATGCGAAAGGAGCAAATTAAGATATCATACATATCTTTTAGTTTCAAATTGGAACCACCATGAAAAGTTGATCACAGTAAGATTATTTTGACGTACGTAGTAAACGTATAAGTACATGAGTAAGGAGGCAGTCATTCGTGTGTAAGTATATATGTCATATTATTGCACGGTGAGCGACGAAACTTCTCGGGATATTCCACACAAATTCTTCCCAATGGCAACATATAAATATCCACTATCTCCAAAATCTTTGCCCCATGAATTCCGCACAATGTAATGGGGTGGTGTGGCTGTTCTGTCGTAACCAACAATCTAAAGATGGAATGAGAGAAGAAGTTTTGACTGAGAAAACTGCACTTGGTAAAGCAACTGGAATGAGTAAAAATAAAGTATGTCATGTACCTGAACGGCATGATTATTATTTGCATCACAGTTCCATTGAATGACACCTCCAACGTAAAATTGCCAATTCGTAGCATCCACGGCAGCAACAACTGGTCCATGATTAGCAAGGATTTTCAGAACTTTCTCTTCCGATCCGACCAAACTGTATTAATATACAACAAAGTAATAAACAAACGACAAAGTAATAAAATTACTTTTACTTTCATATTTACATAACCATTTGAAAATTAAAATTAATAAAATTAAATTATTAAAAAGGATTAAAAGAAAAAGTTAAAAATTAAAATTTAAGACCATCTGTTGACTTATAATGATTAATTGCATACTTTTCACAGGTATAGTTTCCAACAATTTGCACACCAGCAGCTGTTTTCTGAACTTTACAAGTTCCGTCTTGCAAAGTTGTTGGATATTCTGCTTCGGTTACCAATTTCTTGTTATCAGCCATCCAAGAAAGAGCAGCACATGTGTCACCCCCACTACACCCCATGTTTCCACGGTCTGCACAATCTATCACCTGCAACGAAGATCATTGAATTAAAAACGCAGTATCATAAATATAATGACTGTACTATCATTATCGTCAATCCGGAAGAGTAAAAGAAATTGTACGAACCACAAAAGCAAAACTTTACCTGTTGGACACTCAAGGGCTTCGGAGCAATGTTTTTTTGGATAGCTTCCATACTCTCGACGGTTTCGATTGTAGAAAATGCCCAGCAAGCACCACAGTTCATCTGATGTTTAACGGCAGTCACAACCCCTTTGGACCTCCAATCGATTTTGGTTGGCAGGCCATCATACAAAGCTCGCTTCCTCCTGGTGACAACATTATTCTCCACCTCATCTTCATGGTTTCCGAAATTAGCTCCAGAATCATGTGAATGCCCATGGTGCTTATGATGTCCCGTTTTTTGTTGTCGGTCTTGAATTCTATTGAGCATCTTGGGATCCAAAAACTTGGTTTGGAAATCCTCCGGACTCATATCAGCAAACTTAGTTACACCCCATCGTGCAGAGCCTTGATTTTTTGGTAAGCCTTCGTGCCACTGCTTATGATTCTTTTTATAATACTTAGTAGCTTGAAAATCATTGGTTTGCTCCACACCAGATCCGATTCCCGTTGACATAAGGATATTGTCTTCCGAGTTTAATGCTTCAATGTGTTTCATACATTTCTATAAAATCCAAAAATAACACATTATTTTATTCGTGATGGGTATTATATATTGATTATTATTTAAAAACCTTCCATAAGCAAAACAAGACAAACGCTTTAACACCTATAGAAAATATTACCAACCTTAAAGTGCTCGTAACGCGAACTCCGTTCATCCCCGTGATAAGTCTTATTATATTGGGAAGTGAAGTTATTAAACGCTTGCTCTAGCACCCCATTATTTTGCCCTTTCAAATGGATTGGGATTCCAACAAAGCAAAGGATACAGATCCCAGACCAAAATAAAAACGTTTTGAATCTGTCCTCCATTCTGGATTCGTCTCCAGTGATACAAAAAGTTTTGCCTCAACTTTTCTATCCTCAAATTATTACACCTAACAATGTCACGCTCACACACCTCACGGACTCCAAGCTCCAAATGTCACGTTTATTATTGCTGTTTCCTACTATATTTCTATTCTATTTTTTCTCTTGTTCTTGTATAATAATTCTATGTATACCCGACTTATTTCTGCGCGTGTAAAAATATTCTATTAAAGACAACTATTAATACTCCTTAAAATCCTAATTTTGTACCACACGGTAAATATTGCACTGTCCTATATACCATAAAGCTCCTTTTACTATACTTTCCGCTTCTGTATCTCTAAACAACTTCGAGATCCATATGTAAATAAATGCAGGAGTCTCGGAAGCCTTTCAACAACCTCCCAAATCTCTTTTACATAAAGCCCAGGCGTAATCCCATGGACAACACGAACGTCAGCTTACTCAGAGGACCCTTAAGTCCGAGAAGAGCACCAGCTGTATAACCTTACAGCTCTGCTATCACCAAATCAACAACTCAACTCTGTTATTGCCTTCATCAAGATAGAGACTGTCTGTCCGATGACAAGTTTTATCCCAATCTCAAATCCTAAGTATACACACAATACAAATACACAACAGAAGATAGAAATGATTACGTAAAGTATACAACAGCCCAAGAGAGGCGATGTCAACTGGTCTATCTACTTTTAGCTACAAATATGGCTACAGAAAATACAGAAACTATAGTATAATACAAAGCAAACTCAAGTCATATGAGCTTATATTATCATTTGTGAACTTATCGATAAACAAATTAAACAAAATTGTTATTGCTCCGTTCCGTACACTTTGATCTTGATCCCTGAATAATTAGCCAAAGAATCCTATACTGGGATTTCACGTGTGTATTTATAAATTAATAATCTACTACGTAAGCATAATCATTTCTATACTTAATAATTTCTAGATCTTAACGCTTATTAAACTGACAAATTATTAATATTTTATAACTTTTAACATGGGTCAGTGTAAAAACTGACATGACATAATTGGTAATGTTGATGACATTTTGCTGATGACACGTGACACTTCATAAAATACAGTCGTGTACATACATACAAATGGATATTTATATTAGTAAAATAATTACTTTCACAAATTACACTTAAGAATAATACTATTAATTTACAAAAATACAGAGCAATTTCATCAAATGACAATATAACACAAATACACAATTAAATATAAAAATAATACTATTTTTTTAAATTTTTGCACAAATAAAATACTACAAGATCAAATACTACAAATTTACCACAAATTGACTAAAAATACATTCAATTAATACAGACAGCACTATCAAATTCCTAAATGAATTTCACAAAATTGACAATATTATCCTAAAAAATACACTAATAATTAAAAATGACAGAAATCAACAATACAAAATGTATTATTTTGTAAAATTTTGGCACACACAGAAAATATTTTAGAAGGCTAAAATCAATCCTTCCCTGCTGTCCATGTAATTAACTTTTATTATATAATAAATAACCTTCAGTCATGTGATGCGGTCAAGATTTAATAAAAAAATGTTGTTATTGCTGTCCTCCCTGCGGACATTTGCCATTTGTGAGAGCTTGATTGAGAATTTCAGAAGGTGAATTTGAGACAAAATTCATTGTATTCATGTGATTTCATATTTCGTCCCTCACAGATCACATTTCCTTTTTGAATTTCGCGCGCTTTGTCCCTCGTTCGGAATCACTAAAAGCTGCCCGTCAGCACGCCTTGCCGCTAACACCGCCGTATGTTCCAAGGCTCCGTGGCATTGTGGAATTGCGGCAGGTAAGGGGGCAGGTCCGCCATGCAGGGAAACCACTGTCCACACTTTCCCATGCTAAACCTTACAGTGAGCACGCTGCCTGTGCGGACCAAAATTCATTCTTACTTCTCATCCGCCATTGCAGAGCAAACGAGGAAGGAGACGGACTGCTGTGTTCTCGAATGTTGACACATTTCACTGGGAAATAATCAAAAGTATCCTTAAAAATGGCCGAAAAGTTGCAGATTTCGAAAAAGCGGAAGGTAAGACAAGATTTATATTGTTAATTTATTTTTATTATATTGTCTTTCTTCCAATTTTTTGAGCCGACATATTCCCCTGCCCCGGCATTTGGGATGAAAGGCTGTGCAATGCGTGGCAATCTGTCGGCATGGTCTTGACTTTTTTCATTTAATTTTTTAAAAGAGATTTTTAGTCTATTTTTTGAAGGGGTTTAAAAATATATATGGACTTGGAATGGTTTTAATTTAATATTTTGTCGAGTTTTTTCCCCCCGGCGAGGAGAGGCTTGAGATTGTTGAGATTCACAAAATGTTCAAACCTTGAAATTATTAATTGCACTTATGTGGAATTAAATTTGATTCAAATTAAGTAGAGAGATTATTACATTATTGTTGAGAAGGGGAAGGGAGGAAAAAATTATGAAGCTGTTGTGACATGAAAGGATGCATTTTAATGAAATGGAAATTATTCTGACTGTGTATAGTTTGTGCGGGAGGGACTTTTCCGTGCGGAGTTGAACGAATTTCTCATGAGAGAATTGGCTGAAGATGGTTATTCCGGTTTGGAAATTCGAGTAGCACCCAATAGAACCGAGATCATTATTATGGCTACGAGAACACAAAATGTGTTGGGAGAGAAGGGCCGTAGGATCCGTGAGTTGACTGCGGTAGTAACTAAGCGATTCGGTTTCGCTCCCGGTTCCATCGAATTGTACGCGGAAAAGGTCGGAGTTCGTGGACTTTGCGCCATTGCTCAGGCTGAATCCCTCCGGTACAAGCTGGTCGGAGGTCTGGCTGTCCGTCGGGCGTGCTATGGTATGCTTTGTTTATGGATGATTTTTATAAGAATACATTGTACTTGCATATATAGACCGGGCTTTAGGAGTAAAAAGACCTGTTGAATTTATATTAGTTAGTCTTGTTGTAATTAGGGAAATGTTTGGTATTCACTCCAGTGTGTTATGTGTATTTATAGGTGTTTTGCGATTCATCATGGAGTCTGGAGCTAAGGGTTGCGAAGTTGTCGTTTCCGGAAAGCTTAGAGGTCAGCGAGCAAAGTCTATGAAATTCGTCGATGGTTTGATGATTCACAGTGGAGATCCTACTAACCACTACGTCGATACTGCTACCCGCCATGTCCTCTTGAGGTAATTAGCTGCGAGTGCATTCTTGTTTTGGATATGATATGCTTTGTTTTTGTATCCTCTGCTATGTCGACTATGCCCAACATGATCATGGTGTGTTCTCTTTAATTTTAGGCAAGGAGTGTTAGGTATCAAGGTAAAGATTATGCTTCCTTGGGATTCTAATGGAAAGATCGGACCCAAGAAGCCACTTCCCGACCACGTGATCATTGCCGAACCTAAAGAAGAGAGAGATCCATCGTCTCAAGCCGCTATCAACCAAGCAAACATTGCCCAGGCTGCCGCCAACGTGGCTCAAGCCAGAGAGCAATTAGCAGCGGTCTCGGCTGTTACTACTGCTGTTACCGCGTTGGGTCAATAAAATAATACTTTTGATTGCTATGATGTGAATGAAATAAATCTCCAAATTTTGAGAAAATAATTCGTGTAACTTTATTTATTTATTACTGTTCAATGTTTCTACTACTACTATTTTACAATTAACATCAAATATTACCTTGTGTTGTATACGTATTTTTTCAGCTGTAACGCATACTATACTAAGTCTATGCAGTAACGTGTGAGGACAAACCGTGAACATTGACTATTTAACGTATAGGCTAAAAAATACAGCGAGAATACAGTATCAATCATCCCCAGACACCCGGTATTGTAAATTAACTTTGGATTTAAGCCTTTCTACGGAATAACTGCTAAAGGTCCTATAGTGCAAGAGTTTACAGTTTCATATTACAATGTACGACCTAATAGTGTCTGTACACAATTTTATTTTTTCATATACTGCGTTTGCGGTTATATCTTAAACTGTAACAAGATCGTTACTGTTATTAGCACTCGTCTTACGAAAGCATGCCAATATTTTTAATATTATTCACTATCTCCTATACATGTATATATCTTCACCACTTTGAGTAATAATACAACATCTTAGAAAAATCTGTAGGATCAATTATAATGATATTCAGTACTACATTACAGGTCCGCTCCCCCTGATGCCTTCCTTAGCATTAATCATTACCGGTACCTTATTGTACAAAAGGACTTATTGGATCTGAAGATCAAAGATCATATACGTAATACCATTCGGTAAAAACATGATATTTTCACGTAAAATTCTTCCCTTATCACTCCTGCAGATCAACACTGATCACATGAAGTACGTAGATTTACTTCATATAAGTATCTGTATATATAGTGGTAGTAATACGTGGTCTACAAGACAAATCAACAAAAAAATTATGAATTAAAAATACGAGGATTACGCTAAACCGGTACAATAATTATGGAATAGGATATTTAATTCATGTACAAGATGGGCGTACATGCTCTACTGTCTGGAGTAAGTTGCAAAAAGGTATAAAAGGAAAAGAGTGCCAGATTTGTATTTCTCCAACTATTTGGAAAAACAAAGGAAATAACAAGATTAGATTAAATTTTGTGCAATCTTGACAATGATGGTTTTTGAGTAGAATGCTATTCAAAACTAAAATAATATACAGGCATCAAAATTATCTACCTGGACTGAAAATCATCGAAGTGTTTTAGAGAATAATGCACAACAGTAATATGATTCTTCTACATCTAACTAATTTAGGTTAGGATTGAAATTTTATAGTAGAGGAAATAATTAACTTCTCGTAGCTTAACATTTGAAAATAGAATTATGTAAACGTTTGCATTTTGTAACAACTCATGGTCTACGGAACAAAAAGAGTGAATGTAAATTGTATAAGAAATGCTTTCAAGGAAGCTTTATTATTGTAATAATAAATTCTTTCTAAATGTAGTTGTAAAGATAAAATAAGAACCAATACACATAATTATTCTTAGAAGGTTTTCTTATAAACTCATTCGATAACTAAATCTAGGCATAATAACATTATCAATTATTATTCATTCACGAGAAGTTTTACAACCTAATTATTACTTTTATTGGGCCGCAGTAGTGACTGCTGGTGCTAACTGACAGATTAAACCTATCGCACGGTGAATAGTGGCCACCAGGATACCTGGACATTTTGGAGACATTGCAATTCTTTCTGCTGCTGTTCTCAATTCCCGGAACATGGTCCGTGTATAGTGATTTCGTCGTGAGGCATACCGAAGCGTTAGGAATCGGTAGTAAATGAATGGAGTCAGAAGAGAAGCTCGTCCCCTGTAATTCAAACAAATAATAACATAAACGAATTTTAATAATGTAAATGTGATATTTCCGACAATTTATCATACACTAATAAAATAAATCAATCAAATTTTAGGCCATTACACAAACTTAATTTTGTTTTCTACCAATCGTGAACCAATCTAATTCAATTACACCACCATTGATAGGCTTATTTACCGGAACTATGTAAAATAACATAATAAGGTAGTAACAATATTCAGAATATGCGAAATAGAAAACAAACATATACACATCGTAAATATTAAATGATCATTGATTAAATGATCGTCGACAATATGCACGACGGCACCAACCGGTTGAAATTGGTAAATGAAATTGCAATAGTAATACAGTATGTGACATCAATACAAAACTATATACTATCGATTGGTCTTGTCTTTTTCCCGTTTACATATTCTTTGATAGTTATATTTACAGAAGGACAATACAAGAGGATAAACATGGGTTGGGTCATTCTTTTTTAAGATTATTACATGCCCCGTTTCGAATCAAATATTTATTATTAGCAAATTAATAATATTTAAATTAGGGTTAACTACTTTCCAAAGTATTGTTGTCTTATGTAAGAAGAAAATCACATATAATCAATTTCATGTTCCACCATATTCCAACCTGAAAACTAAACTATTAACCTCCGTGCAACAAATTCTTACCCAGTAAAACTTCTGCAGTAATGGCAGTATAATATACAGTATATAAAGTATGTGTATTATGTTTTAAAGATATGGAACAGCGTTTCGTTTCGAAACATCAACAGCTATTTGCTACCCGAAGATCAAGGGAAATAATAACATATACTTTATATATAAACAAAGTTTCAAACTCTCACAAAAAAACGAATAAAAACTAACATGATACCATTGAGCTGGAAGAGTTAACGTGCTAGAGCAGCCTTGCAAACACGCTTAAAATATTGAACGCTTCACATGACAAACATTGATGGATGTCAGCATGCTAGTGCACGTGTGCTTTCTGTCGAACAATCTATTATAATTATTAACAAGAAGTAACTCACATAAGAGTGTAAGCAATGACGAAAGCCATTGTGAATATTTCTGCTCCGGCTGCCATTCTGAGAATTGTGACCGTCTGGAACTCAATTAAAGAGATGAACAGTCTACCAATCCAGGCAGAGTTCCTTCCAAGAGCCTGGAAAAGATTTGAATAAAATTTGGTTATAGTCTTTTATAGTTTAATATCGAAATACATTCATATAATTAATTCTGTTTGACTTACATCCAAGAGTGTCAGCGAGAAGCTGGCGAAGTGAAGGACAGCGAATAACAAAACTGGCAGGATCGCCACTGGAAATTAAGAAATGAATCAGTTCCCAATTTGTGCATATTTTGCGAATTCGTATGGGAGTTCAGGCACAAAAAATGTTACTTACATGTTATGGGAGCACAGTAGATGAAGATCAGCGAATAAAATAAATAATGACACGAGTCTTCAGAAATCAGTTGAGCCATAAATTCTCGAGTAAAGGACACTCTAGGAAGTCTCTGATGAAGCCTCAAGGCAGATGTGGCGGCGTTTGCAAGAAAGGCTCGGTGATAAAAGGTTATACCAGGTCTGAAAGAATCGTAATCCATATATTTTTCGGCACTACATACATCTTTTGTCCATATTCTATACAGCGATGTTGATTTTCGTTTAAAAAAATATAAAAGCATACCCGAATATTGGCAAGAGGTATAGGACGCTGAAGATAATGGTCAAGAATCTTGTTACCCACAGGTACGCATCAACCTTTCGTGCCGTGATTGTTGCCACAGCCGCTTGCCATTGTAATGCCCCTTGTGGGGGAGGAGGTCCGGTAGATGTTGACTCACTAGACGTACCTTGTCCAGCATCCCCGCCGTCGTTGTCGCTCATTTTTGCAACACTATTTTACTTCACCTGCACAGATATATAAACAAATATGTTAAAACATAACAATCAAATTCACACTTATGCAAGAACCTCACGAAGAAATTCTAAACAGCAAGAAGGTAAATTTGGAGTAATATAACAACATAATAGCAGTCGTCATCGACTCCTCAGGTAATTAAAAGTTTAAAAGCAGAAGCTACCCAAATCACACACATGCATTTGTAAGATAATGCATGTGTTGCGTCCAACGCAAATCTGTCTTCAAAATTAATTCCTTATGTCACATCCAGAGACAAAAGGACATACTTAATCTTATCTACATAGTATCAACATATACCTGTATATATCTTGTATCTATTGTATGTATATACATATGTATGTAAAGATACTTTATAGAATAACAACCAATCTATCTGGAATACTCCAACTCCAAGGCAAGTATAACACCAGGTATCATACCTGCCTTATGGGAATACTCAAACTTTGAATATCGCAGATATAGCCTAGCCGCAAGTGTTGTTTACAAGTCCGACAAGAAATTAACTTGCCTCAAGAAACCTCACCAGAGTTCAAAATTAGTTTGTGGGTAGATATGTTCACAACAGTAAAATCATAACTTGAGTGTTAGATGGAACACAGGTGATAAATACAGATCATATACCTTCACAACGTATCTTATGCTATAGTACAGTACAAATGTATTACATGCAGATAGAATACGGAAACAGGTAGATGCACTAGTCGTATAAGTAATAATCATAATGCATACATACTTACACAGGGGAACACTGATCTATGAGAGTTCATTCATTATCAGTTCACTGCAGAAAGAGTTACTATAAGTAAAAGTTGCGTTCAAGTCAGGTAATCTACATAGGTATGCAACATGTTATTGTCATTTCTTGTGTAAGTAAGTAAGTATGTGTGTTGTCTGTTGTCTATTCACTCATCCACCCACTTATGTACTAGTATGTTACATATTACGAAGTCAAGTCAGAACGCGATCTCACAAGTATACAGTAAAGTACTTTCTCCCTTGAAAAGATATTTCACAAACAACAAGACCTATATAATTCTAACGCCTATATGTCTATAATATCATGGTTGTTCTCCAATCTCCAACAACAACAAGAGCTGCTACAAGTTTTATATTATTAACAGCAAAAAAATAATCTTACTCCTTTGTGTTCAGATTATTAAAGAAGACAAACAATAAGCACTTCCTATGAAATTCGTCGTGCTTATTGCTCCATCAAACATATATGTATATTAAATATTATGCTTCATATAGTTATGCAGTATATGTACAGATCTTGTAATAAGTAGAGTCAGGCACTCGACCAAAGAATTATTGACAAGACACCTACAAGAACAATTTTCTACTTATTACACAAAACCAGCACTAGCAGATAAAATATGAAAGTTATGCAATACATCAATCCACAAATAATCTAACATTTAAGTAATTTTAATGGTCTTTACAAAATAGGTAGTAAATTTAAACAATACATGACAAAAGCCGATATTAGCACTACATTAAGGCTAGAAATCACGTTTACAAGTCACAAACCTTGAGGATCAATGATTATATGGAGCAAATAAAGTTAAAAACACGACTGCAATAAAAACCGTACACTCGAGAGACTCCTTCTTAATATTCATGTAATATATATAAATTCTCCTCTATGTAAACATCATTATCCACATGGAATTAATGTCCCAAGTCCCTACACAGAAGCTCCATAGTCTGACACTTATTAAAAGCTATTTTAAGATTGTAAAATTGCAACACTCGTGGATCAAGAAGCACATAGAACAGCCTGCAGACAAGACCTCCCTCCACTCAAACGTTTGTTACCCGTCTCGTAAACTTTAAGCAATGTTCTAATTTAAACGATTATGCAATTCTGTCCCAAGTTCTGTGACTGCAAAGTCATGTTGTTCTACACACATGGAAATAGCTTCGAAAAACTAAAAAACAAACAGTCATGTAAAAACGCAATACGACAGTATGTTTCATTTTGCACAAATTATACAAAAAATATTCTGCCACAAAAAATACTATAAAAAACAAAACCAAAGTCCAAGTAAATACACTAAATACATAAAAAATACTCATCCTACATACCGATTTTTATCGAAAATAAAATTAAATATAAAGACCGAAAATATAATCCTCACCCAACGAACTGAAATTGCTTACCCTCTAATAAAACAAAACATGTGCCGTTTGAAACTAAAACCCCCCACCAACTACTAAACTATTTCCCCTTCCCACAACCTAAATATTGACAGAGTCTAAGCCAAACAAAAAAATACTGACAACCCAAAAGTCAAACCACCACATCAGCAGAAAGCTAAATAAAAAAAAGCCGGACAAAGTGTGTCAGCAACGGTTGCCGAAAGACATGAAGCTAAAATGTAAAAAGTTCGAATAACGAACACCGAATAATCAATATATATCTACACCGGAGTTACCGAGGTAATGCAAATGTGCAATATAGCGGATTTTCTCCAGGAATACACTCTTCCCTCGTAGTAAAATATACGTCGAACCTATACTTATCCTTGGCCTGGATACACGATACTAATAAACTAACAACAAATAATATAATAAAGCAATACCCAAATCAACAACGGCATAAACTTCACTATCTGTCATCACACAAACCAAAATAACGTAACGTATACATCTATTGAATATGTAACATAATGAAATGTAATACATAAAAATAAATGTAATATAATAAATTGTAGATGACTAATGCTAGTGGTATATTGATTAATATTTAATACGAATTTAGAATCTCAAGTACAAAGCATCACCTATCACACGTCACATAATTCTTGAAGAATGAAAGAACGTTCTGCCTTAAAATACGTGTATCTACAGTGGCTGTTGTATATTACTGCAATCGTGTACTCAGACTACTATTTTACATAGGTTCAGAAGATGACACATAATCTTACATTACGTAATACTAAATACAATATTATACATGACCATTTTATTTAAGAAACGAACCTGGGATTGGACAGTCCGGGCGAAGATGATCAAGGTCCGAATTAGATCCTCAAAAGCACAAATTGAATCCTCAGGGGTCCTAGATAGATGTTCAAAAGTCCAAATTAGATCCAAAATAATCCAGAAAATACGTTCATACGTATAAAAATAAGATCTTATAAGTTCAACAGTCCATAGTAGATGTTCAAAAGACAAATAGATCTTCGAAAGTCCGAATTAGACGTTCAAAAGTCACAAATGAATCTTCGACAGTCCGAATTGGACGTTCAAAAGTCACAAATAAATCTTCGTAAATCCAAATTTGATGTTCAAAAGTCCGGGATAAATGTCCACAAGCTAGAAGTTAAAAGTCCGAATTGGATTCCTACAGGTTAAAAGTCTTAAACAGTCTCAAAAGTCGGAAATAGATCCTGAAATGTCCAAAAGAGAGTCCAAGCTCAAAAGTCCGAAACAGGTTCTCAAAAGTCGGAAAAACATATTCATAAGTCCGGAATAGCTTCTCCAAAGGGCGAAATAGAAGCTGGTAAGTCCGAAATACAACGCAGGAACACCGGAATTGACTACCAAAAGTAAATAAAAAATTGAAATAAAATGAAAAACAAAGATCTTTACCTGTTGAGATGAAAAGATGACCGCAAAAATAAGAAAACTCTTCTTAATATTATATTATAGTTAATTCCACTCTCTCTTCTTATATTCTTCTTTCACTTTT
>JAQGAK010001630.1:0-28839 GCA_034696945.1 Lipothrix lubbocki | reverse complement strand
TACATATGTTTACTATAAGAATACATGTAAATACATGTAGGTACATATGTTTACTATAAGAATACATGTAAATACATGTAGGTACATATGTTTACTATAAGAATACATGTAAATACATATGTTTTCTAATAGAATACATGTAAATACATATGTTTTCTAATAGAATACATGTAAATACATATGTTTTCCGTAAGAATACATACGCCTACAGATGTTTTGCTTAGGGATACATGCGTGTACATATGTTTCTCATAAGAGCACATGTAAAAGCAAAGCATACGTTTACCACACACGAAGACGGAAAAATACATATAAATTCGGCTGCCCCGACGTTAATAATTATTACAGTAAAAAAAAGTGAAATCGGCCGAAGCAGAAGGTCAAGAAGGGAAAATTCGTGGGAATCGCGGGGAAATTGATAATAAGATCAGAAATTTGACACTTTGTTAGAGGAGCGGTGTAGTAAACCATGGGGAATTCTCATAAAGCGGACCGTTAATCCTGCTCGGTCGTGTCGTTTAAAGGCGGGAGGACCAGACGGACGGGAAGTTTGTGCAAGTGTCTCCGGCAATTGGGAATGCACGTTTCTCTCTCTCTCTCTCTCTCTGTTTGTGTGTGAGCAAAGGTTTCTTGATGTAGTGAGAAATGTGGGGAAAGTGGCTCAGGAGTTGCGATTAGTGGGAAGAGTGAAGGACGGCACACTGTTTTTGCCTCGGGTTGACGAATAAAGCATATTATATCATGGGAAGGAGTTCAAATTATTGAAGAGTGGACACCGCTCGGCGCGGGAGATGACAGTCCGCTCACTGCCTTCATACTATCCCATTCAGGCGTGTAACTAAAAACGTTTATTTTTTCCCCTTTCCCCCGCTTCCTCAGACCCCTGACTCTTCACATTTAGATAGACACTCTCAACGACCTCAAAATCCTCTCATCATCTGAATTTTCCCTCAGTTTTTGTCATCATCCTCATATCGCTTGTTATATAACATTTATATTATGTGTTAGCTATAAGCTACTGATCATCTTCTTCTTCTTCTCTTCATATCTCTCTCTCTCTCTCTCTCGTTTCTCTTCTCTGATCTGACCTCCTTGGATTATCATTGAAGAGCTCCAGCTTTCTCCTTTCCCTTCCCGTCCACCATCTCTCCCCATATTCTCCCTTGTCTTTAATAATAAGACCTTGGATAAAAAATCCAATCCAATATCTTCTCTCTCTAATAGCCTTTTTTCCCTCACAATTTCTTGGCATCAGCTTCCGAAAAATATTATTTTTTTTGTTCTTATATTTACACCCCCATTTCCCCGCCATAATGATTTTACAACGACAATTTATTTTTTATTCCAATTTTTTAAAAATTTATTTGAATGAATTTATGTAAAATGGGATTTCTCTGATTTTACTTTTTGCAAAAAATCAATAATTTTTTTAATTCTGTAAAAAAATTTGAAAAATATAAAAATAAGTTTTTTTTATATCATTTATTATTTTTTAATTATTTAAATCATTAATCCTAAATACACAACCGTCAAGGTAAAATAACTTGAAATAACTTTAAAAAAGGCATTTATTTTTTAAATAATAAAAAAAACATTTTTAAAACTAATTTTTAAATCTTAAAACCTGGATACAGGAACCTCAAAGCTTTATTGACGGAAAAATTATTATCATGGAAAGTATACTGGAGCAAGTTGTAGAGAAAGCGTTGGCTTTGTCGTGGAACTTGCTTTGAAGATTTTTTTGTGTGTGCGACACAAAGAAAAAGAAACGTATGCAGAGCATTTATTTTGCATAAAACTCCTCTCCAAAGCCTTTACACACACAGACACAGACACACACACACGCACAAACAAGCCCTTTGAACTCTTGTGAAACATTTGTATTTTTTCCTATTTCCCTTGCCTTATTATCCCCCTGACTGGACGGACTCCTTCCCTCCCTTGGGATAAATCAAGTTGCCTGGGCTGGCATGTGGGATTTCGGCTCTAATCCTTCGCTCTCGAAAAAAAATAAAAATAAATTACTCGAGTAGTATAAGATAACGTGGAAATGCATATAGCAGGGAAGCAGGTATGACAGGTGGAGGAATTTGCTCGGAAGATTTTCGCCGAACAGCAGCAGCAGCACCAGCAGGTAAATTTGAGCTTAATTGACGATGACGAATACGTATCATTTACACAATTCCAGTCAATAAATCCCTTGAGCTAGGCCAAATTCTCCATTCCAAGTTTTTTTCCCCGCTATTTTTATTCAAAAATAGTCCTTTCTTTATGTCCCCACTTTACAAAACAAAACCTTTTTTGCCTGAAGCAATTTTCCCACTTTCCCAAGTGACTTTCACATTCTTTTTAATCAATTCTGTACTTAAGGAAGTCAAGGCAAACAAAATTTTAAATTGAAAAAATGTTGTGCAATCTCTAGAGGAATTGAGATCTTTGTAAGAATTACAATTTCCTCCATACAAAATAAATCAGGGAAATTTGAAAATTAAAATAAATTAGGAATATATGAAAATTTAAAAAAAAATCAAGAAAAACAGAAGATTTTTAAAAAATTCAGGAAAAATAAAAGATTTTAAAATTTTTTAGAGGTTTTCGAGAAATTCGAATAAAATTATGATAGACAATTTTCTATAGAACAAAACAAAGTAAATATTTTAAACTCGGCTTTGTACGGAAATTCCGCCCATGCTAAAATTGAGGGGCAAAAGTCCGAAAACAAGGGGATATTCCTCTGAAAACGGCGTCAATGGAGGATGAAAATCCATAGAAAATAAAAAACCAAGCTGCTGCAAAAATCCTGCCAAAAAACAAGAAAAGTTGCCCGAAAACTCCTGACAACATCAAAGAAAAGGTCGTTGTTGAAAAGGAGGTGAAAGTATATGGGAAAGAAAGTCAGGTGAAATTGCACATTCCCTCACGTCACTTCTCCCAAGAATGCTCTTAAACTATATTGTTTAATAGCCCAGACACTCGCAGCATGGAACAAAAAAAAACCAAGAAGACAACCAACCTCTTTCGCTTAACTTAAACTTCCATACTGCGAAAAAGAAAATTGTGCAAAGGAGAGAAAGTGGGGGATAATCCCCCGTTGAGACAGACAAGGTAGCAACTTAAAACCTGTACAATGTAAAAAAAAAGTATAAAAGAAAGTAGCAGTTGATATGCTAATAACAAGGGTTGTATAAGGAGAAAGCATGATCCATATGCCTGTATTTAAATTACGGCACGTCCGCACTTGTGAAAAGATTTCTTCTCCCTTGGTCCTCACATTTTTTGCATTATCTTATATGGTTACGATAAAATGAGAGAGAGAGAGAAAGGGAGAGAAAGAATCCAAGTTCGCAGGCAAAAGTGAAAGCCGACTTGGAAATTTGCCCTCAGCACTCCACTCTCACATCCCGTCTTCAATCCCCTCCATAGTCCTCGATGGATGTGCAAAAGGCAAAAAATCTTACTACTACATTTAAGTCTACGTGATTAAATTTTGGTCAGAATGGAGGAGGAAAGTGTAGGGCAAAAGGGACAAGTATGTATACCGGTATAAAAGAAAGCTCCACAACTGGAGCGGGTATAAGGAAATGGCATACAAAGGTATATAACAGAGTATATGCAAAATGGAGATAACATTTTCCTTAAGAGGAGAAAGCTTTAGTAGGGGAAAACGTATGGGATAATCTACAGTCCATGTACATAAAAAAATAACTGTGCGCCCAATTGGACAAATCATGAGTAAAAGCATGGAACATAGAGAAAACAATATAAAAACAAGTTCACACATGTATTTAAAAGCTCCAAAAACAATTAGCCGGTAAGTAGAAAAAAATCAAATGCCACGTGAAATAATATAAAAACAGTAAATTTATGTTAAAAAATGAAAATAAGAAATACAGAAAGTGAAAGCAAACCATTGCGAAGGTGAAAGCATGAAAACTTTGAATGAAAACAATTACGAAAACTATGAAAATAGCAAACAGGTGCAAGTAAAAGTATGGAAAATTGGAAACAGAGCATGAAAACGGATGAAAAGTAAAAAAAAAAGAGGTGGTGAAAGTAAAATCTTTAGAAAATAATCTAATGAAAATAGCATAAAATACGACACAAAATGTAGGTCAAATAATAAAAAATAAACAAATGTCTAATAAAATGTGTTTACAACATCAAAATTTTCACGAGTAGAAGCAAAATTTAAAAGCGTTTAACTAAATATATAATTAGCCACCTATTCCAATAATTAAAAATGATTAATCACTGGTGAAAGCATCTTTAAAAATTTAACGAAAGTGTGGAGGAGAAAACACGAAAATTTAAAAGAAACCCTGCTGCAGGTAAAAGTCTGCAAAACTTTTTTCGCAAAAGCTTTACAAATTAGAGAAAGTGTAGTTGATAGAGAATGGATCAAGTTACGTGTGTTTATTAAATTAAAAAAATAACCAGAGAATACTAATTAATTAATACTAATTATAAAAGGTCGGAAGAATGATTAAATAATTGGAGAAGGTATAGAACAAAAATATTAAAGAAGTTACAAGTGTCACAATAGTACAGAAAATGTAGACAAGTGTATAGGAAAGGGATAGGAAAGAAGAGAGCGTGAAGAGATGCATATAGTGATATAGGGAGAAATAAGTGAGTGGGAAGGAAAGTAGTGAAAACGTGGTTAAACAAGAGAGGAACAGTGCTTATGAGGGGGAAATAAAAGGAGAAGTGGGTGAGTGGATTCCTTTGGGAATTAGTATCCTTTTCTTTTCTCTCTGCAGAAGCAGTGGAATTTCATGAACACGGGGAAAGTAAGAAGGTCTTTAGATTACATTCTGTTGACTATACGGGAAAGTTATTCAATCAGGAATAAATTAGACGGTAAATGAGAAGAGCAGATGAAGGTGTCATTCTCCATTTCAAAGTGTGCAGCTCGGTTAAAGTAAAAAGCAGCGGGGGGAAAGTTTCGCTATCCCAAAAATTCATTTCAAATCTACATAGTCGCAAGTCTTAAAAGCTCGTGGAAATGCATTTGACATTCCTTTACCTCTCCCCTCCAATTTTTACGCAACTTTCACCAACTTTCTATTACTAAGAAGTGCCGATTTCCCTCTTGCTCTTCCCAGAATTTCTTTGCCATTCCCGGGAATTTCCTTGTGTTGCAGTGGTTTTGCGATTGTGACTTTCTCATGCTTCTCTTAGACTTATCGGGACTTTCCCTTGGTTTGTTTAGCTTGGTCTGGGCTTTCTCCAGCTTTTTTTGAATACAAGCGTATATGTGGAAAAATTATTTGTAGTGGATTTTTATAATTTAAAATCGCTTACTTTCACCAATTTTTCCTCTTTCACTAGCTTTCACTCCCAACTTTCACCTCAACTTTCACTTCTAAAATAATTATTTTATAAAATTTTAAATGTTAATGATTTTCAAATTTTATTTTCGTTCCCAAACGTAATGAACGGAAGGAGAATTCTTCAATGAGGAAATTTGTGGAACCAAATCAAAGCTTGTTTTGTGTAAACTTTCTTTAACTTTCGGTTTAATGATTTTTTTTTGGTTAATTATAATACATTTCCCATCAATGAATTTTCATATGTCAGCCATCCAAAAAAAAAGAAGAAAGCGCTGCTGCACGCAGTGAAATTGAAGTTTAAGAAAGCAATCATGACTCGAAAATTGGGTTAGGCAGGGCCGAGGTAGTGTTTTTGAATTTCTGTATAGAAAATATTATTCTGAATGGAAATGATATTATAATGAGGTCCGTTCCCACTCCATTTCCTAGCGGATCCGACAAGACTTTATAGTTGTTTCCCTTGCCCATACAACTTTCCTCCGACACACCGAATTTGCATATTCTCCCCCGTTCCTAATTCCTCCATGACTGGGAATTTCGTCGAGAGTTCCTCAATTCTCCCAAACCGCTGCAACCTTCACACGCATATCTTCCAGAGAAAATAAAAACATCCAAGGAAATTCTTCAAACGCGTGGGGAAAGTTTTCAAAGATTTTGCTTCATCGTTTTTTTTCTCATTTTCTCTTGATTTTTTTTACAATCCACTTTTAATTTCTCTTAACAAGTTGATGCAAAATATTATTTTTACTCATACAATTACAAGTTTCAGCGATTTTTTCAATTTAATTTTTGCGGTTTTTTCAATTTAATTTTTATTGGTTTTTGCATATATGTATAGATATATTTAGCATGTTTTGCATTTTAAATTTACCATGTCGTTTGCCCTAAAATTCATCATTTTTTACATTAAAAAATATTTCACTTTTTCAAATGTAAATATATTTATCTTTCCTTTTGCATGCATTGACTAGACAATTCCTGCATTCAACAATCACGATAATTTTCCATTTGCATCAACACGCTATAAGGATTTTTCATGGAAAAATCAAATATTTCCAGGGAGAAATCTCTGGAGAAAATGCAGTTTTGGCGGGAGAGCTCCATCGGAAGAAATGGAGATAATGCGGTGATGGATGGACTTGACCTATGAGCGGAGAAGCCTGAAGGAGTTAGTGATGGGGGAAAGAATAAAATTCGGAATTACAAAAGCAAAGATTTATTGACGGACGCATCCAATAATGCAGGGCTTTGTCCGGCAGAAAGACCGCCTGCTGCAGAGAAAGCCTGTGAGGACAGCCGTATAGACAAGCCTGTCATATCCGTATCAACTCTCGGGATCCGGAGAAAAAAAACGTGGTGAGAACACACGGGCTTTCCCAACATATAACCGGCATTGGCAAGCCACACAGCTTTTGTTTTAAAATGTCCAAGCTTTTATATGTGTTTTCCACATATAGATTCTCAATTTCGCTTATGGAAGCTTTCTCCTTATGACCCTTTTGGTATGCTGAGCTTATGGCAATTTTCATGTGTTAAGTATATGGCAATGCTAAGCTTAAGGGAAATTTTGTGTGCTAAGTATATGGCAATGCTAAGGTTATGGGAAATATTGTGTGTTAAGTATATGGCAATGCTAAGCTTATGAGAAATTTTGTGTGCTAAGTATATGACAATGCTAAGCTTATGGGAAATATTGTGTGCTAAGTATATGGGAAATTTTGTGTGCTAAGAATATGAAAAATTTTGTGTGCTAAGAATATGAAAAATTTTGTGTGCTAAGTATATGGCAATGCTAAGGTTATGGGAATTATTGTGTGGTAAGCATATGGCAATGCTAAGCTTATGAGAAATTTTGTGTGCTAAGTATATGGCAATGCTAAGCTTATGGGAAATATTGTGTGTTAAGTATATGGCAATGCTAAGCTTATGTCAATTTTCATGTGTTAAGTATATGGCAATGCTGAGCTTATGGGAAAGTGTGTGCATTCAATTTTACAAAAAATTTTGTATGTTAAACATACTGCAGTGTTAAAGAAACGGTAATTTCTCAATGTTAAGCTCACGGCAATGCTGAGCTTATGACAGTGTCTGTTAACCATTAAAGCATTAACACCTGAGAAAATTGAAGGAGAAATCCGGAGAAGAGGCCCGAAAGGCACGAAAACAATCTTCGCCGCTCTAATTAAATGGCAATTTTCTCAAAACTCTTATTTTTCAACTCTCTCCAGCCCGAATCTCACCACAAAAAAAAAGTGAAGCAGCAATAACGTGTAAAATATTTCCTTTCGAGTCAACCTCATATAGCCAGGCCTTTGAGCTGCATCCATGGAGGTCCAAAAGCTGGGAGGAGAGAATGTACGGGGGGAAATTCCCACTCTTTTCTTCATTTTCTCCTTTGCTCTGTATAGCAGCTTTCGGGAAAAGTTGATGGTAAATATTTGATACTGTACTTTGGTTGAGTAAAAATCAATGAGGGAAAATCAGGAGGCAGAAGACTTTCCAATGGATTGTCTTTCATTTTGCATTCAACTCTCCGATCTTCAGCTTCCTTTCTTCTTTCATCTGGCCACTTCTTTCTCCCTCATCCACTCTCCCGTACATATGGCACTTTTATTTCCAGAGCCAACAACCAAGCCTATAGTGAATTTTTATAGATTTTCACATCTTGCGATTTTTTGTACAGGAAATATTTGGAGAAAGCACGGAAAATAGTTT
Organism: Lipothrix lubbocki; assembly: GCA_034696945.1. NCBI lineage: Eukaryota > Metazoa > Arthropoda > Collembola > Symphypleona > Sminthuridae > Lipothrix > Lipothrix lubbocki. The sequence goes on along the minus strand of JAQGAK010001630.1, from coordinate 20,791 downwards.
AAGAGCGTAAAACATTATGGAGAAATCGTTGTACCATGTGAAGAAAGTGCAAAAACATATAGAGAAAGCAAAACATTGTGTATAATGACCACACAATTAGTAAAGAAAATAAAACGATATACAAGGAAAAACCCGAAAATGACGAGAAAGTTTAAAAAACACTGAGAAAGTACAAACACAAGGAAAGAAAACGTAAAAATATAGAGAAAGTACAAAATATATTGGAGAAAGTACAAAATACATTGGAGAAAGTACAAAATACATTGGAGAAAATACAAAATACATTGGAGAAAGTACATTAAATACGTATAGAACGTATTAACATAAATTAAAAAAGTAATACAACAAAATTGAGAAGCTATTAAAATAAATAGTTTTAAAAGAAATAGAGAAAGTATTAAAATAAAATAAAAAGTACAAAAACAAAAAGAAAGTTGTTAAAAAAATAGAGAAAGCACAATACGTAGCAAACGCATTAAAAGAAAACGAGTACAAAATTAGGTGGAGAAGGCGTTAAAATAAAAAATGAAAGTACAAAAATACATGGAGAAAGCAGAGAACAGTGGAGAAAGCATAAAAATATTCTCATTTTGAAAAATTAAAAGGAGAAAGTAAACAAAGTACAGAAAATATAGAGAATACAACATGGAGAAAGTAGAAATCATAATATGTGAAAGTATGGAGAAAGTAAGTAAAAGGCAAACGTGGAAACTGGACAAAGAGAAAATATAGTAAAGTCAATGGGAAATATATCGGAGAGAGAGCATGTAAAACGCCCAAAAGAAAGTGTATAAAAATTGGGAGAAACTAGAGAAAAAGCAGGGCAAAACCTGTAAGAAACACTATAAGAAACTTGAACAAAGAAAGACTTTTTATTCTTTGGTTTTTGAAAAGTCCAGCCCGGAATACAAATGTGCGCCATGGGAATTTCATTACATTATTACTTGCCTAACGCGTCATTTTCCCTCTTCTTTTACCTTTTCCTGCCCCATATAAAGCCCATTATATGACACATTCTCTCCAATAAACACCAAATGCCCATTCCTCTCACATCAACGCAGCCTTTCATTGAGGTCATCCCCGTTTTTTAATTCCTTCTCGGTCCGAGCCCGTCAATTGGTTTGTTTCCGGCTTTATTGCTCTCTTTTACTTAAATCCACGCGTTGATTTTTCTCCTTTCCATTTTATTTATCTTTTTTCATTTTTACTCTCTTCCCCGCCTCCGCCGATTTTCTATTTTATTATCTATACAAAAACGCGTCCATTTAATTTTATTTCTAACAATATTTCTTTAATGTTTTTTTAAAATTGCTTATTAAAATGCCTTTTTTCGTCTATCCCGATATATTTCCCATTTGTTTCGTACGTAAATCCATTTTTAATTAGTTTATTTTCATTTCTGCTATACTCTGAACTTAAAAACATCTGAAATATTTTTATTCCTTATTTATGCTTCTGCATATTTATTTTGCAGACATTTTTTCATTATTTATTTTAAATTTTAGCCATTTTTCTTTATTAATTTTTAAACTCTGCCATTATAAAATAATATTGTTACATTTTCTGCCATTTTCAGAATTATTTTAAAACTTCCTGTCATTTTAAAAATTATTTTTAAATTTCCTGCCATTTTGAAAATTATTTTTAAAAAATTTTGCAATTTAAAAATTATTTTAAATTTCCTGCCATTTAAAAATTTTTTTTTTTAAAATTTTGCAATTTAAAAATTAATTTTAAATTTCCTGCATTTTGAAAATTATTAAAAAAAAAAGTTTTGCAATTCGAAAATTATTTTTAAAGAATGGCTCCAATTTTAAAATTTAATTTTAAAATTTTGTTTTAAATGTCCGCAATTTTATAAATGAATTCCTACAACTTCTGCCATGTTTGAAATTAATTTTCAAAATGTCCGCTATTTTCCCATTTAAAAAAATTTGGGCGTTTCTCATTAATTTTTTTAAATTTCTGATATGTTTTATATTTTTTAAATGTCTATATACCATTTCTTTAAATAATTTTTAACATTTAAAAAAATTGACACTAAAAAAATTGTGTTTAAAAAAATAATGTGAAATACTTAAAAAAAAACGTTTATACAAATTTATTTAAAATGTCTAAAAATTTCCTCCATTTAATTTTTAAATTTACATTTGACAAAACCAAATAATTGTCATGTTCTTTTGATTTGATTTGTTTATTTTTTTTGTTTTAGATTTTTTCCGAGAATTTATTGTGCGTGGTTGCGGAATTCGGTTGTTAAAACAAATGGAAATGGAGGGGAATTAGGGCGTGAGGATTTTTGTGGGATTTGGCGTTTTGGTGCATATAAAGGGGCATATAAAGGGGGCATTTAATTTAATATTTAGGATTCTCGGAGCAGAGGATTTGGCTTTGGCGTGGTGGTGGTGGTGGTGGTGATGGTTGGAGATGGTGGCTGAATGCATATAAAGTAACTTGTTATAGTATAGTAAGGTTGTCCAGATCCTGTGTGCATCATCTCCACCTGACTACGGTTTTTCCCCCCATGAATCTCCATATTATGGGGTTGAAGGCAGGAGATATTATTATTGTTATTTATCCAAGCCTCTCTCTCTCTCTCTCTCCTCTAACGCCGGATTACATTTTAGGCCCGGCAGTAGTGTTGTGGATGTGCGTCCTGTGGTCCATATTGTTAGTTGTAATGGGGAGAGCTACTCTCTCTCTTTCTCTCTCTCTCTCTGGCGTGGGCGTGTGCGGAATGACAAAATAATATTCCAAGTGACACGCGTTATTTTGTTTTTCTGGATGCATTTCTTTGTGTTGGGAATTCGCATCGGAATTAATGTGTGTGTGTGTGGAGCCTTTGAAAATTTACGGCGCTCATACTTGAATATTTCTGTCAGGCCCTCGCCCTCATCCACATTTCCACATTTTCCACAACCGTTTGTCTCTACCGCGCCTTTCTCCATCCACTGCACTTTCCTTCTCTTTCTTCACCTTCTTCGTCTTCTACTTCCTTTCTTCCTCTTCATATTTCCATCTTATTCGCCTTATTACCAACTCAACTCCTTCAAATTTACATCCACGTATTTAAATCATTACAATTTATATATACGCTTTTCTATGGGCACTTTGTCTGTTTTTTGCAGAAATGGTGTTTTGTGTTGGAAAATAAATTTGGTTTCTCAAGTTTTCAAAGGTTTTATAAGGTTCATGTTCTGTTTGACTCCTTTAAATTTACATTTCTTAAATCCTTTCACTACTTGGATTTCCAAGATTCAACAAGATTTTCAAGATTATACTTATTTTGAGGGGGGGAAAGCAGTCTTCTCAGTTTGAACTATTGCATCGGTTTAGATTTCTGCATGGATTTTTCTTTAAATTTATTAAGTTTTTTTTTAAATTTCAGCAGGTTTTTTCGTTTTATTTCCTTGGCGTTGTTTTGTTTGTTTTTGTTTCTTGCATCGCTTTTTAATTTTTCCATCTCGTTTTGCATACTTTCTGCATCGCTTTCTGCATCGCTTTCTGCATCGCTTTCTGCTGTTTGAATCGGTTTTAATGACTTTGTGAATCTTGTTATTAGTTCTCGTTTCATCTTTGATCCTTGCTCTTTTTCAAATTTCACGAGGTTTTAATTGTTTCATCATTTTTTGCTTTCTACGCGTATTACGTTGTTTTTATGTTAGGCCCATTTTTAATTTTTGCACTGTTTCTAATTTTAGCGCCAATTTAAATTTGAGCACAATTTTTCCATCGGTTTTTATTTAAACTCATTTTTAAATTTTGCACTGTTTCTCATTTTAACGCCATTTAAAATTTTGGCGCCAATTCTCCTTTTACCGTCAAATTTAATTTTAGCATAATTTTAAATTTTGGCGCCAATTCTCATTTCACCGTCAAATTTAATTTCAGCATAATTTTAAATTTTGGCGCAAATTCTCATTTCACCGTCAAATTTAATTTTAGCATCATTAAAATTTTAGCGCCAATTCTCATTTTACCCGTGAAATTTATTTTTAGCATCATTTAAAATTTTGGCGCCAATCCTCATTTTACCGTCAAATTTATTTAATTTTAGCATCATTTAAAATTTTGGCGCCAATTCTAACTTTACCGTCAAATGTATTTAATTCTAGCATCATTTAAAATTTTGGCGCCGATTCTCATTTCACAGTCAATTTCTCTTAAAAACTAGTTGGAAAAATCTCCGTTGTACCTAATGAACTCTGGTTAAAAGCGGGAAAGAGGGATGTTTTCCTATACACTAGTGTTGGCGTTGGGAATAAGGATTGGGAAGTGGGAAGAATTTGGTAGGACATGTGGTGGGTTGATGTTTGTCGTTTGGGAGCGGAGTATTAAGGGAGAGTCGTAGGAGAGGGAAAGGAAGAGAAAGGAAAGGCGAATGTGGAAGAGGCACTCAAAGTATCATGTTGCTGTGTGTGGAGCTTACTAATCGGATACACATTTTGGGAGATTGGAGGAGATGGCAGGATACATAATAACATTGGGAGAAGAGTGTAGAGAAGAGAGAGAGAGAGAGTCTCTCTTATATTATTCGAAAGGACTCATAACTCTCTCCTGCGGTATTCTTTTCCCTCTCCCTCATACCCTAATCTCCTCTCATTATTTCCCTCCATGACCCTTTGCTCTCTCTCATGCTTCCTTTAATAATAATAATAATAATTCCCTCCAAAATCCCCATATAAATGATCTTCCATATATATACATATATGTAATAAATATCCTCAAAACAAATTCCCTCCTCACTCAACAGCCCGTCAAATCTCCTGTCACATAACATAACATAAGGATAGCCCACATGTTATTTTTTTATTTAAAGATTTTTTTTTATTCCCGGTAATAAGGTGAATTTCCCTCAAATTTTTTTAACGCTCCAATTTCATTATCGGAGTTGAGGAGGTGGTGGAAATTCACTCAAACTCACAATAATCATTCAGTCTTCATATGAGACTCCCGCAAATATGCAATTTCTCCCATATATGTATTTTCCCTCCTGGCCAACATGTTTTCCCACTATTTCTGACTATTTTCCCGCTCTTTTAACTTTCTCATCTCCGTCAAATTGAATCTTCTGGCAGCTATAGCTAGCTATAGGAGGAGCAGGGACTGGATTATTATTGCTTCGGACTCACTGCAGCGCTTGAAGCGCCCAGCCGTCTGTAAAAATGTAAAAGCTTTTTTTTTTTTAGTTAAGCAACTTTTTTTGACAAAATTCTCTCCCCCCGTTTTTACGAGTCCCCAAGGCTTCTTCTTCTTCTTCTTCTCCGTTTTGACTTTTCTTTCGCTATATATTTTAACTTTTTAATGGAGTTTTCCGATTTTATTCCTTCCGTTTCTCCAATATTTTTAAAGGCTTCAAAAAGAAAAAAAATATAAAAAAATCTTCAATTATTTAATGTAAATTTTCTTTTAATAAAATATGTTTTTTTGGAATTAAGTATTTAAATTTTGTTTAAAAGACAGTAATAATAATATAATCGATACATATCAATAAAATAATAAATGACTGAATCTATACACTGTTTTTTGTTGATTTAAAAATTTACATTCGTATATATTAGAAATAAGCTTTTTTTTGACCTGGGAAAAAAGTTTGAGAAAAAGTTGAAGATATTGGTGGATCTCGTAGTTCGGAATCCTTTATGGTTATTTAATGAGCATTGCCCCTCATGTTGGAGATCCATTTCCCGAATTTCCCTCACACCCATCTATTCTACACCAAGTATAGTTGATATTTGCCATGAAGTTTTACGACTTTACTTATCACTTGCAGTAAATTCCGCTAGTATTTTTACGTCCCGTAAAAGATGACGGATTTTAAATGGGGGGGAAAAGTTCCCGCCGGCGCGGCCTTGTGGCTTATGGGACTTAAAAAAATGGGAGTAAAAAAGTAGAGAAGTATACTACTAGTTTACATAAGCGAGGAATTATTAGGGAGGGAGAAAGTGAGAGAGAGAGAAAGAGAAAGGCTAACTGCCGCGTAGTTTTGGCCATCCGTTTCTAATCTAGCGTACATATGTATGTGCGGTACGGCGCTCTTCTTTTTCTTTTTCTTCTTTTTTTTTATTTTATTTTACAGCAGAGCTTAATATTCCGGACTGTAGGAATAGAAGCAATAGAGACTCAAGTGAGAAGTGTCAAGGGAGAATTCGGACTGGATTCGGATTTAACAAGGCCATTTCCATGACATTACTCCAGGGCTTTATTCCCTCGGAAGATTTGTTCCCGTGTAAATTTTTTATGCCTTCCTCCTATATCCTCTTCTCTTTCCCCGCAACACTTGCGGCTCCCTCGCCCGTCTGCCTCCCGTCCCATGTCACCGCGATGCGATGTCACAGCTGCCCCACAAGTCCTCCTCTCTCCCTGCCTTCAAACGTCCGGGCAAATCGGGAATTAGAGGGTCTGGCAAAGGCTTTGCTTTGAGCATTTGTCCTCTATCGATATCTGATTGATTCCATTATTATTGTTGTCCAACTCCGCCGCAACAAATCCCATGGAGATTGCATATACATTGTCCGATCCGAAGTCCATCCATCTTCCAGTCCGAGGACGGAAATTTTCAGGGATTTTCCCCAGCTTTCCTATAACTTCCCCCAACGTTTGTTAGTTTTCTCCAGCTTTTTAAAGGTTTCCCCAAGCTTCCCGCCACGGTCTCTAACTTTCTCTAGCTTTCTCTCAAATTTCCCCAGCTTTCTCTGACTTTTTCTAGCTTTCTCCAAATTTTCCCCAGCTTTCTCCGACTTTCTCCCAAATTTCCCCAGCTTTCTCTGACTTTTTCTAGCTTCCTCTCAAATGTTCCCCAGCTTTCTCCGACTTTTACTAGCTTCCCCCAGCTTTGTTGCCAGCTTCCCCTCCCAATATAATTTGTATACTGAATCTTCTAAGCGACGCACAATTTGTACACGCAGGAATTTTGATGCAACTAAAGATATGAATCTAAGATTTTAGGGAAAAAAATCCTTTAGCGATGTACACGTTGCAGGAACTCCCAGGAAAAATTGTGTTTTGAATTGAAATTATGTTTTCATGGAATTTTTGCGGGTAATGTAAGACCGGCGATGCAGTTGGGAACGCATCGACGTGAAATTGTTTATTCGCATCGATGTGAAATACTGTGGGAGATGTTACTAAGATGGCTTTGATGGGAACAAGATTGTTGAAGGCGGGGATATTATTTTCGTAGCGATGAGCATAAAATTGACATCGATGAGAGTAATATTGTTATCAATGAGGATAAAATTGCTCGCAATGAGAATAATTTTGTTACAAATATGATTTAAATTGCGAGCGATGAAAATAATAGCCTAGATGTATAACCAACAGAAATAAATATGATTGAGATAAAATCAAAATCAGAAGAGCAGCAATTGAGGCAAAACAAAACCATCAGTACAAGCAGCCATAAAATGTCATCGATGTGAGTATAAAGCCGCCCGTGTATTACCTATATACATATGTAATTGAATGTACCCCTCGCACCAGTTAAACCTCTTCGGCCGATGCTATCTCCATAAGACGGAAAACCATGGATTGAGTCGATTCCGAAGAAAACCGTCACCCGCCACAATCTAACTCTAAATCGATGCAAGACCCTATAGCCAAACCATGCAGTCAATGCAAAATCACTGAGGATCTTCGTCTATCCAGGTGAAAAGTCAAAATGGAACGATTCCAAATTCATGGACATAAAGGTAAAGGATGCCGATGCAGTAGTCTTCAAGTTCCTATTCTTACTTCTTACAGCGTCGGTATTCTATTTTTAAAGAAGTAAAAGATGCCAAAGCAGGATTTTTCCTTTCTATAACTATTAGCAATATCCTTGTAAATCCCTCGAAAAATTGTTAGATATTCTTACAAATACTTTTAAAATGGCCGATGAAGAAATGACCGATGCAGAACTGTTCGATTTGGAAGGGATAACACTTCGATTCTTCGAAATTTTGATTCCAAAATTTAAAAAATGTCGATGCATCGACCTCTTGATTCAAAATTTAATTAACTGTACTTGCAGAAATTTGGTTCGATTCGATGCAGAAACTCTTGTTTTCATTCGATGCAGAAATTTGGTTCCATTCGATGCAGAAATTTGGTTCCATTCGATGCAGAAATTTGGATAAATTCGATGCAGAAATTTGGTCCCACGATTCGGAAGGTAAAAGAGGTCGATGGAGGATTCCTCAATACTTAATTGGAAAGGTCTTTGATGCATCATCTCGGTTGAAATCGGCGAAAAGAGTATAAATTGGTGGGACAAGGGCTGGGGAAGGAGCGGGACTGGCGCTCGTATAAGGTAAAGAAGTAAGGTGAGAGCGAGCGAGGACTCGTGGGATTGACATGTGAGTGGAAGTTGGGGAAGGAGAAAATTGTGGAAGGAATATGAGCGGTCGTGTTGGTTGGGGTGAGAGTATACATAGCGACGCTAATGGGAAGCTACGGCTGTTTGGAGAAATGTGATGAGAAATGGTAAGTCAAATTGTTAGCGTGGTGTGACTCAAGTGGTTTCGCATCGTCCATCGCATCGGTGGCTTCTTCCTGTGCTTTTAACAAGTCGGTCCTGTGGCCTGCTCCAGCAGTTGTTGCTGTTGCTGCTGCTGCCGCTGCTGCTACTGCTGCTGCTGATGCTCTGCCCCGTGTAGCGTTACCATCCCCAGTGTCTGTATCTCTTGTCTATGGCAACTTTCGCCCGATATAACATTTATTATTGCACACAGTCCCTATATACAAACATACACGGATACTTAAGTTTCTTGTTAACTTCCCTCTTGTATAAAGAAACATGAAATGTATTTTTTTCTCTCTCTCTCTCTCTCTCTCTCTTTCAGTCTCTCTCTCTCTCTTTCCGTATAAGTTAAAGGGAAAGGCCGGAAGTATACAGTTATATGTGGAGGGGATTGGAGTGTGTACAAAAGTGACGTGGCAGCGGCTTTTCTTCATTCATTGACCACACCTCCTGCTGAGCCCAACATAATTGGACTCGACGGGGAAATATTCCCGCCGACCAAGCTCATATTTCTTCGGCCCTGCAAGATTTATGAGTCCGGTTTTGCGGGAGTTTTAGTAGGCAGGAGGGAAGAGTTAATTCCTGAAATTCCTTTTTTTTTTGCATGAGAGATTGCACATTTCGCCAGTCCCATGTGACCGCACTTTGGATCACTCCAACTGGAATTAAAACCCGCTTCACCCATGCACTCACCGACCGACCTTTCTCCATTCCACTTTTCATCTTGTATTTTTTTATTTAGTTTTTTTAAATACACCCACATCCATGCAAAACATGCATCGATTCCAATTTGTATTATTATTATTTTTTAAATAATTCTCCTTAATTATGCATTTAATAATTTCATTAAAATTTAACCGTAATTTACTCAATTATTTAATTTTTAATATTTTTGTAAAAATAAATTCTCCGATATATGCAAAACCCGCTATTTTAATTTAAAATGGATTTTTATGTATTAATTTCTTTTTTACTAATTTTTTTGGTATTAATTCTGCAATGCAAAACACGCTATATAGTTTGATATACAATAGATTTATTTACTTATGTCTTTAAAATTTCTTGATTGAAAAACACGTTATGTGAATTTAAAAGAGATTTTTATTTTTATTTATTTGAAATGTCTCCGATTGCATCGATTAAGCTTAAATAAGAAGGAGTAAGTAGCTGAAAAGAGATGATTAAAATACTTTCAAAGAGAAAAAAAAGTGTGGACACATTAAAAACTTTAAGTTTTTTTATAGCTGTAAATCCTGGAATTCTGGCTTTTTGCGGAGCTTCATCGGATCCGATATAAAGCTTTTTTGGTGTGTTTGGTAATGTTGCTGCTGCTCTGTGCAAGAGAGCAGAAAGCTTTGGGGAAAAGCTTGCACACCACACACGCAGTGCATAGAAATTTAAGCATGAAAAATCCGCAGCGAGGAAAAAGGATGAATGTGTAGGGGAGTTTAATCTTTATAAGATTATTATGCACTTGAACATAATTACATAAGCTTATAGCCTAAAATATATAGATATAGGTATATTACATATCTGCATTTCATCTCTCTATAACCCTCAGGTCTTACATATCACCACCAACCCCCCCCCTCCTCCAAACAAATAATATGCAAAACTTATGCTAAAGCATCTGGTCGGAATAGCATGTGCCGTTGCCGTATTTTTCAAGTAGACACCTATTAATCATACAAGGCATTATTTACGCAAACACGGAGCGCTTGGCTTTTATAATATAAAATAAGGCAGAGCCGTTGAGACATAATGTTGCAGAATTAATATTGACTGTATGTATGTAATGTACATATATATCAGCAGTTTCGTCTCGTGGTGTGCAAAGTGTTCTTGGGGAAATATGGTATATGCAGTATCAGCCTAAAAATTGCGTCAATTAATTTCCTAAAATGGCGCCATTAATTATTTCTAAATGCACTACTTTTGAAAATTGTTTACAAAATAAAGGCAAGGAATTTGGTTAGAAACTTTAATAGCCATGCGCGGTAACGCAGGTCCAAAATTCAGGCAATATTGTTTTTAAAACGTGGGAAAATTTGAATTATTCAAAATGAAGTTTTGAATGTTTTGTTTGAAAAGTTTTGAAATTTAGAAGTAACATTGAGAGAGAAAGACTTTATTGACATTGCTTTCCAACGAAAGTAGCCATTAATGACTCAGTATACAGTTTAAATTGATTTAGTTAAAATTAAAATTAACAAATTTAAGGGTTACTTGTGTATAGATGATTATTACATATTAAAGCACCTGCTTTCAGAATAACTATAACAATGTCGTCTACTAATTTTAAACTTAAATTAAACTTTTTTATGAACTCTATAAAAAACTTTGTGACTGTTCCTCTTGCTCCTATATAAAGTCCAATTGTTTCCACCTCTTCCAAATTAAATTTTGTTTTGAGGTAAGAAGCACATGGGTCATATATGGATGCTGTCAAAAATAAACTTTAAATTTGCCACCAATTTTAGTATTCAAAATAGTGAATTAATTATATTCAAAATTTAGTCAAATTTACAAAATAAAATGGCAGGTTCGGGTTTTATTTTTTTAAACGTTTAATTTGTAGGTTAAAACAAAATGAAGTTAACTTAAAATAAAATGGCGCTAATGAAATTTATATTATGTTGCCGAAATTTCAGAAGAAATAAGCGTTATTTTAAAATAAAAATGGCGGAAAAACTTAATTTTAAACGGGCGTAAAATACAAAATCAAACTGGCGCCAAAACTTGAATTTAAATCGAGGTAAAATTTTGAAATATACCTGGCGTCAAATTTTTGTATAAACATAACGCCAAATTTTGAAATAAAACTGGCGTCAAATTTTGAAATAAAATTGGGTCAAATTAAAAATAAATGGTGCCAAATTAAAAAAAAATGGTGCCAAATTTTGAAATACAAATGGCGTCAAATTTAAAAATAAAAATGACACCAAATTTTAATATAAAAATGGCGCCAAATTTTGAAATGAAAATGCCGTCAAATTTTAAAATAAAAATGGCGTCAAATTTTGAAATGAAAATGCCGTCAAATTTTTAAATAAAAATGGCGTCAAATTTTGAAATAAAAATGGCGTCAAATTTTAAAATGGCATCAACTTTAAAAATACAAATGGCGCCAAATTTTGAAATAAAAATAGCACCAAAACTCTAATTATTAAAATATAGGTCAAATTTTGAAATCCACATGACGTTAAATTTTAAATTCAAAATGGCGTCAAAGTTTTAATTCAAAATGGGGTCGAAGATTGATTTTAGAACAAAATTAAATTTTAATTTAAGAGTTTATGATAACAATAATTATTGTCGTAATTGAAATTGCCATTTTGAATAAAAATGGGTGTCTAAATACGAACTCAAAAATTTTGAATTGATTTAAGCGTTTAATTTCTAATGGATCCAAATTTGAGTTTGAATTTGTATCAAAATTTGAATTTAAAATGAAGGCTGAAACCGTGATTACTGAGTGGTCCTTTGAGGAAGAAGAAGAAGAAGAAAGCAGAAATTGGTTGATGGAACCCAGGAAGTATGTTTGTTGAATTTGTGTATTTCAAAGTTAATCCATATCTTTATTGAAAATAAAATATGTTTCATCCTGCAAGGTGTGTTCACGTTTTGCTTTCTTGGTTATTCCCATAATTACTTTTACAAAAGTTAGTTTTTTCCGATGCATTTCTTTCCCTCCATACGGACACAACTGCTGGTGCCTATCTGTCTCCGTCGGGAACAACCCGCACACGCCGCCGTCTCTCAAAACTTTCAATCCATGTTTCCATCCAAATCTCCACTCTCCAATATTCTTGAATTTTTATTCTCTTTGCGCTTCAAAATCCTTTTTTCCTGGAAAAGGTTGCACTACCAGGAAATCGACGCTTATGGGCAACCAAATATTACCACAAAATGGGAATAAATGGGAAAAATAATCCTTCAAAATTCCCCTTTCTCTTATTTTCTTTTTATCTTTTAAAAAATAAATATTCCTCTTCCCTTTTATCTCCAAGCCTTTGTATCCCCAATTTTCCCACCTTTATTCCCTCTACTATTTACTTATCTATGCACATCCCCTTTCCCCTCTTGTCAGCGTCATCAGTTCCACAGCAAATAATTCATACTTGCAGCAATAAGCAAAATGCATGGGCACGGATGTCCTCAAAAATAAAAAATAAAAACACTCTTCTCCTTGGATTTTATAATGCCAGGAATAAATTCCCATTGTAACGTGAAACGTGGAAATGCATCGGTGTGGAAAATCTCCCGGAGCAGTTTTCAACAAGAAAACAAAGACATGTTGGAAAAGTGTTTCATGGACGCGAATAAATTGTCAATGTTTTTTTACATGTAAATTTGCACAAGGATATTCTACCTTTTATTTAAAATTTAATTAGTATTTCTTTAAAATTTGAAAAAAATGGTTTTGGACGTTCTAGAATTTATTTTAAATATTTCAATAAATTTTATTCAAAATTGTTATTTAAAATTGTGTATGATTTTGTTCTGATTTTGTTCAAATTTTGTATGATTTTTTACAATTTTATTAATTTTTTTAAAATAGTATATATTTTATTTAATTCTTCTAAAATGTTTTCTTAAGTTATCAATTTTTTTTTAAATTTTAAAACGTGAAAATTGGCCCAATTGAACATTGATTGTGAAATTTAGAAAAGGAAGATTTGGATTCCCGGAACTAAATACAGAATATAGGAAAACAATGGGGAATGTGTCTATAAAGAGCTTAAAGTATAGAGAGAAACTGAATGAAAACAGAATCGGTGGTGGGAGAAAGTTCAGAGGAGTGATAAGGTATAAAGGAGTATAAGAGATCCTGGCTGGCTGGCTGGAAAAGAAATAATTCCCTATCCAAAATCCCGGTTTGGTTTTTTGGTGAAAATAGACGGGACGAATAGCTGGCTCATCGTCATCCTGACGTGTTTCTCTCCCGCTAATAATAACAACAACAACAACAACAACAATAATAATAATAACTCCCTTTGTTTCCCTTTGTGGAGAGGAAATGCGGAGCCTGGGATTTTAATCCTCTTCCCACATCCAAAGCAGATCGTTTCTTCTTCTTCCTCCTTTCCTTCTTCCACTTTCTCTTCCTCTCCTCTTTCTTCCCCCCCTTTTGTCCCAATGATTTTTCCTCCATCGATTTCCGTTCGTACAGTAATAATAAATACATATAATTATTTCTCCCAACTGTTCTCCCCGCTCTATTGACTGCCCGCAACTCCCAATAAGCTCCGACTATATACTAATTGCCCACAACTATTTGTCCTGCTCCTGCTGCTTAATTAAACCCCGCAAAAAGATCCAATGCCAGAGAGTTTGTTTCTGATGAACCGATGGGATTTCTTGCGGATCTATCGGTGGAAAAATTGGACAATTGCATCGATTAAATCAAAAGCGTCTCGGCTAAAAAAAACTCGTTGAGAGAACAAATTATTGATGAAGTTGATCGTTGAAAGTTAACGAGTCTACCAAACTCTTTCGAAAAATTCATCCTTCTAGTATGTATAATTCCCAGCATATATTTTGTCATCTCCTTTTTTATTATTATTCAAAAAAAATGTACTTGAGCAATAAGACTTCCGATATGAAATTCTTGATGAAAGGAAAGTTGGAGAAAGTACTTTCTCCCTTCTTTTTGTATTAAACAAATACATCTTTTATCTTTATTACCCAAAAATACTTTTTATTTTTATTAAACAAATACGTTTTATTGCTATGGCAATAAAAGATTGATTCATTTCCTTTAGACTCTATATATATGGTCTGGCTTCTTTCTCCTCCCCGCAGAAATACTTTCCCCAACTATACAAAACTCATCCCTATATACTCATATTCCTATACCGTCCTTCGTCCCAAAAATAAAAATAAAACTCCCAGGAATTGTACTTGGACCGTTATACTATGTTATCGCACATATTACTCTTCCTTCGGCCGGGATAGAAAAAAAAGTGAATTTATGCTTTATTGTTCCTTTGCTGTTGATGACTTGCAATATGGGTGAAAGGAAAACAAAATATTCTTGTTATAAAATATTGAAATTAGCTATAAATAAAACTATCATCAGAGTAAAAGTAATCTTTATTTGTGAAAAGTTTAAAATAATATTTAAAAAATTAAAATAAATTAAAAACTTAATTTAATTTAACAAATACATAGATTAATCATTTTATAAATTATTGGAATACGTGGTTCATTTAAATAGCGATTCTAGTTTTATTTGCCAAGCTTTCGATTACGAAGCAGTAATCATCATCAGGGCTAACACATGAATAAACATCACAGCTATAAGAGATCTCCATATAATAGAACTTTCGCTTTAAGAGATCCTTTCTGTCCGTATGTTATACATAAAATTGAAAGCATAAGAGCACTCTATATAAGCGAATTCTTTTAAAATAGATTAATATTAATGATTTATAGCTACGCTAAACTCTCGCCATAAGAAAACGCTAAAAATCACCAAAATCAGTCTCTAATATAGGAATTCTCTTATAGAGAGCTAGTATGCATGATATGTGGGCCCATAAGGATCTCTTACAGAGAGTTCTCTTATATGGAGATCTCTTATAGCGAGAGTCCGGTGTATCTTTTATATGGAGATTTCAAGGTAGTCGTTTCTAATGATTGTTGTATCTATTCCCAATTATTTAAGATTGCGAACTTGCATATCAAAAGCGTGGAGTCTAACAAAAGCAATCAAGAGTATGAATTACCAATGGACACTTCCTGGGAATTTCCGCGAGAATGTCTTGATATCGGGAAGCAACTGGGGGAGGGAGCGTTCGGAGAAGTTAAGCTCGGGATTGCTGATGGAATTGCAGCTGCCGGTGTAAAAACTACAGTTGCTGTCAAATCTTTAAAAAGTATTATTCATTATTCATTAACTTTAAAAAGTAATTTGCACCTATGTATTAACTACTTATCGTTAGTTGTTTGTAATGGTTATGGATAATTAGTTTATGTATAAGGTGTGTTGATAGAGAGACAAATGATATGTCGCTCATATAATAATTGTTGTCTAATTTAAATTTGTTGACTCCTTTAGAAATACATTCAGACGCTGAAATGATCGACTTGATAACTGAAATGGAAACTATGAAAGAGCTGGGCCAGCATTTAAACATAATTGGTTTACTGGGCTGCTGCACTCAAGGCGGAGAGCTACTGGTCATCATGGAGTTTGCGGAGCATGGAAATTTACGGGACTACTTGAGGAACAATAGGAATCAATTTCTTTACGAAACACCAAGAAGAAAGATTCACCCCAGTTCGATAGTTCCCATTGATGTTAACAAAATTCCCGCGGATGGAGTGATTGACAATTCATTGACGTTTACTGACCTGATGTCAATGGCGTATCAAGTTGCGCGTGGGATGGATTATTTAGTACAAAGAAAGGTGCGTTGTATTTTAATTGAACGACCATATACACCGGACTCTCGCTATAAGAGATCTCCATAAAAGAGAACTCTCTCTGTAAGAGATCCTTTGGGCCCGCATATCATACATCGTTATATGCACACTAGCTCTCTCTATAAGAGAATTCCCATATAAAAGACTGATTTTGGTAATTTATATCGTTCTCTTATATTTCGGTGTAATTGAAAAGCGTAGCTTGATTTTATTTTATTTATTAGCTAAAAGTTTTTAAATGCAGTTTAATCTTGAATTAATTAAATCTCCATGTGCGCTAATAGCTGCAAAGTGATGAACATCCACCGTTACTATAAGTGCAAAATGGGATAACTCTAACATTAATTTACAATTGCCTTGTAGTTGAAATTTTAAATACAAAAGCTCCCTCCGTTTTCAGTTTTTAATGCAATTTAAACGGCAAGATATTCCATCTTTACACTGGTTTGTTTGGGTGGTGGATATCTCATTTTGCCATTTAGGTTCACATGGAGATTTTGCATCTCCACCGACGTTATACTTTACTTTGAATGGTATTTCACGACTTTTCAGTAAATAATTCTTAATATTAAATTTCCAGTATGTCCATCGGGATCTGGCCGCTCGAAATGTTCTTGTTTGCACGGGGAAAATTGTGAAAATAGCAGATTTCGGAATGACGCGGAGTACATGTACGAATGACTATTACCGGAAGAAGAGTGATGGACGTGTTCCAGTCAAATGGATGGCTCCTGAGACATTGTTCCATCGTAAATACACTACTCACTCGGATGTGTAAGTGGATGGTATTAAATTTAAATAGTAGAGATCGTCTCTGTTATTTGCATTCCTGCCATACCTTACTTTTTGTTCTTTCCTTTACATTTAGCTGGTCATATGGCGTATTACTTTGGGAAATAGTCACACTTGGAGGCACACCGTATCCTTCCATGCCCGATTGTAATAAACTACTGGAATTTTTGAAAGCTGGACATCGGATGGAGCAACCATCAAATTGTCCGACTGAGTTGTAAGAAAAATATTTAATTTGTACTTTGCTATCGCTACTTGAGCTGCAAGATAAGTTATCTCCATGTTCTTCAAAATCACGATGAGTTATCGACCATCATTTTGCTGCAAAGTAGGTTAACGCATTTAAAAAGTATTGGAATAAAAGATTTGCTTTACCCAAGGCATTTAAAATTAACATACCTATTTATTACAAACGTCGTTAGGATTATTGCTAGAGCTAGCCCATCTTATTGCACTTAAAATGATAGTAGATAACTCATTTTGCATTTAAAAATATGGAGATAACCCAGTGTTAAAGCAATTAGCAAATGTAAAATTTTTACAACATGCGACTTTACCTCCGAAGGTATCTGATTATGCGAGACTGTTGGATGGAGCCCTTTTCTGCAAGACCTTCATTCAGTGATTTAGTTGAGGATATTGGACGTATTTTGTACATTGCGTCTGGCACAGTAAGTTGAATAATTAATACATAGCATGTGATGACATTTACCAAATATAATTAAATAACACACCTATAAATAATTTACAATAAAATCTTCCACACTATACAGGAATACATGGACTTAGAGGGGATGAGGCCTATTGAATATGGAATCATCGAAACTCCTCCTAGTAGTCCAGAGAACTCGGCGATGGGAAGAGCTATATTTGATCCGGATTTTGTCAAGTCATTTTTGGACCCATAAAAATTGTCTTGTTGTCATATACATGTCTTTTAAATCCGTAATTAATTCAAAGAAAGTTGTACTTATATGCTTGTAACTAGATTTGTTTGTACTTTTGCTTGAAAGGCAAAATATGTACATACACTGAACTCTCGCTATAAGAGAACGTCATAAATCACAAAAATCAGTTTTTTATATAGGAATTCTCTAATAAAGAGAGCTAGTATGCATATAACTATGCATGATATGTGGGCTCAAAGAATCTCATACAGAGAGAGTTCTCTTATATGACGATCTCTTATAGCGATAGTCCGGTGTACATGAAATTTTCGCTCTTATATATTCATTTTCTTATAACGGTCCCATTTTGTACGATTACTAGGGCCGCTATGAGGAGTTTACACTGTGTACTTACATTTGCTATTTGTTTTATTTTTCAATGTAGTCCTACGCTATTAGTTTCAAATTATAACATCTTTGACTGAATATTTATTCTTATTATTGTTAACATATTACCTTAGTAGAATTACCAACATGATGTACTGAACTCGCAAGAGCTAATATAAAAATTCATTTAAAAATTGCAATACATCTAACTAAGAGGTGGTCGGTGTTACGGCATTTTTTGCATATACAGAAAGTGCTTGACAAAGATCCTTTACAGTTGGCAATAAGCACAATAGTAATTCTGGTAGAAAATGTTATTGCAAATGCATTAAAAAAGTAGCTGTTGAAATCCGTTGAGAATTGCAGGAAATATGCTCCCAAAATAAATAAACTTTTTGAAAAGTAAATTCTGTCGATAAACCTTACGATTAGTGCGATAAACTTGTACCCTTTGTGTAATTACATCAAGTGTTTTCTCCAGATCTAGAAATTCTTGCCCCTGTAATAGTAAGTAAGTACAATATATAAAATGAACGCAACCTGGAATTTAAACTTCCTTCCATCCAAGGAGTTCTAGGTGTAAAATATTGTTGTAAATCAAGGCAAAAGTCAAATTACACGTACATACCTACATACTCCACAAGCGTGTCCTTATATATTAATCAGTAGTCAAATCCCTATGCATGATGTGACAATGAATACATTTTGATCTACAGTACACAAATATATCCCATACTAATACACATTAAAAACGTTTAGATACATATAAGCACAGTATTTGTCAGGTATTAATTACAAGGTTCTTGACGTTTGTTGCAATATTTAATTAGCTCAATACGATTAGCCATTAAAAGAGTTATTGGGATTTTGTTTAAGATTCACAGGAGTACGCGTATGGATCCAAACTGCAGTAAATTCCCCCTGTCGTACACAATAAACGTGGACAAGATCAAAAGTCGAATTTTCGCATCATCATTAATGAGGAGGATCGTTTGAGATCTGCCCTTTTCTGTAAGTGTCTCATCCGCGTCCTCATTTTATGCTAATTGCAGACTGTGAGAGGGGGAGAGATGGCTCGAGGGGTGAAAACTCACGGCACACTGCATTTGTATAGTAAAGTCTTGTTTATTAGCTTATGTACACCGTAGAATAAAGTGCCAAGGTTGTCCCCATAGCAGTAGTACGCTTATAGTCCACCCACCTGTGGACACGAGGACGGACGATTGGAACGATTCAACAGGTTGCTTTATTATTGAGGGTACCTAGAAACCATTCTTCCCGCAGGTTTTAGTTTACTATGAATTACTTGCTCAAGCCCATGAGAATCTCGTTACCTTTTGTACCTGAAGAGAGAAACCTGATTTACTTCAAGGTAGTTTTTTTTATAACCTAGCGTAACTGTAAAGACCAACCCATATGTGCAGACTTCCCAATCTGTAAATTTTATAAATTTACCAAAACTGTTCGTATTAACAGCATAAATCGTAGTGCTCCACAACATAAATTCGTATTATTCAATACAATATTATTTGCAAAATGGATCCAGCGCAGAGTCTACCCATCCCCGCGGATTTTCCTGAGGAATTGTCTGAAGTAAGAATTTTCTAAATTAAAAGGAGTTTTGTAATTTGTGCAGTGTAGAACACAAACTTTGACCTTCTGGTTTTCAGCAATACCTTGCATTTTTTTAAATAGTTGTCTATTAAATCTATAAGAGTCTGTTTTATGGAGAACTAAATTGTAAATCAAATAGTAGTTTCAGCTTTTTTATCAGCATAGAAGAGAAGAACGCTATAGACATTTCTAAATTTAGTTCCATAACATTTGGTTCCGTGACCAAAAAGTGCATTATACATTTAGCAAATTTCATTGTGAATGCAAGAAAATATGTCTACAATCAGTGTATTGAAGAAAAATGTGTTAAATAAATTGGTTAAGAACTTTGACTATAAAGCATATACATATGTACATATTCCTAAATATTTGTCGTAAAATCAAGAGCTATAAAAAATCAAAACTGAAAATGTCTATTGCGTTCTTTAATGTTGACCTAAAACACTAACACCACCGGATTCAAAATTTATTTCTCTACAGAATCGACTCTTCAAATATAAAAAAACATCCAAGGTATTGCTAAAACTCAGTGGCATATTGTTGAGGTTGCGATCAGAGAAAGTTTTTGCAGTTCGTAGCTTTCATATTTTGAATAATTTGTTTTGCGCTAAATTCTAATGTCGTGTAAATAAATATTTACCAGGAACAAGACGTAGAAGAGGAGGCGAGAAAAATTATGGAGAAAGTCTTGGCAAATACTCTGGTAAGACTATTCATAATCATCATTTCTTTCCCACTAGAATTATTGTACACCTCAAGCTTTCCTACCGTTGATGTTCAAGTGCAATTTTTTTCATTTAAATGCTTGAGTGTTGTACAACATTAATGACAGGCCCGTAACGTCCATGGTGACATGGCGACACTGTCACCTTGGAATTTATTCCCGGGGTAACAGGCTGTGCAAATGTCACTGCAGAAATTTTTCCATTTAAATTGTGAATGCGTGTAAATAACAAAAATGTATAAAGTGCCCCGAAAAAGTTACGATTTTAATGGTTCTTGGTATGACAAATATATAAATAAACAAGTCAAATATGTTCAATCAATTGAGTAAGATTTTCAGTATGTATAAGGTGCTCTAGGGATCGAAACAATTCACTTTGGAATTGGTATTTTTCAATTCAATCCAATTCAATTCAGAGAAAAACCAATTCAATTCACGCCACTGAAATGAATTGAA
>JAQGAK010001629.1:0-28885 GCA_034696945.1 Lipothrix lubbocki | reverse complement strand
TGAAAACAAAAGGATTCGTTTTCCCCAATTTTCGGAAAACAAAAGAAAAACGAATTGCAAATTGCAATCGAAACAAATTCCACTTGTTCAAATTTGCCTCTTAGCCCTGGATATACCGGGTGAGTATGACATGGTATGCCACGGTGGGCCCAAGCCCTGTGCTTAACCCATATACTCCTTTGTCTGGTACTTTTTACGGGAATTCCTCTCCTGTATTATCTAACTTTCTGTATACCTAGACGTGTAGTACTCCATTATCCGAAATCTTGAATGTAATTTTTATTTTGTCAACCTAATAATAATAAAAAAAAGTACTTACACCGCTTAGTTCTCTTCTTGTACATGATACGATAACCACATTCTCGGCAACGGATCGGGTCTCTCGGCTTGATCTCATTCTCTCCATGGCACTCTATAATCATCAAACATATCTTCCTAGTTCATTATTGTAATGAATTAATTAAAATGATCTCTTAATTAAAGATTTCTTCGCATTAACATTTCAAGTTGTCTTTTTACAACTTCCTTTGCATCTCATTCTGACATAACCTCATCAAAATATGTCTTCCCGTGAGAGTGGCAAGTTATTAATCATTGAAGGCTTGATATAATAATAAATAAGGAATATTAAACTAAACCACTTCTGTTTAGTGTTTTATCTTTAGAAGATCAATGTTTTGGATGCTCTCTAGATCAAGCTCAAAACGATAATTTAAACAAAGCTCTAAACAAATCTTTTCTTCGATTTTTGAAATTATTGTTTATAACCGTTCGCCTTTCCGTGGGTCTTCAAAAACTGTTAATCTCTGTTAGCCTAAATTTCTCCTACAGCTTTAGAAGACCCTCGGCGAATAGTGCCGTCGTAAATAACGCTTTCAAGTTTTCGCAATCCGGTGGACAAGTACAAAGAAATCCAAGAATTCCCACAAAAAATAAACTACCCACAAATTCCTTCCCCCAAAATCGTAATTTAACTAGCAGCAATCTTCCTCCCACAAACCTCACTAAAGAGCTGAAAAATGCATTTTCTCCCGCTGTTCTTGCAATCCCCAAAATTATTGTAACCCAACCAAAAAGATCCGGATACCTACATGCCTACAGTGAATCAAATATTATAAAATTCTTCTTCTCACCACCACAAATATAAACCATGGGCTGTTTGCTAGTAGGAGGATCTTTAATTGCCGGTCCGGAGCCAGCAGATGATGGACCGGCTGCCTGGCTAGTGCTCGGGCTATCCATGGAATTTCCCTGAAGCTTCCAACAATAACAGCAATTTCTAAAATTAAAATCAGCAATAAATTTTTAATCCTTAATCTAGACAAAACCTTTAAAATGAAATCTTTATAAATATTTGTTTTCAAGTAACTAAAAACAAATTACCACACACGAGAATACGAATCTTTATTAAACGCAAATCCTTTTAAAGAAATACACGCCGACGGAATCTATAATATGGAAAGAAAACGATTTCTGAAATTACATAAAATCCGCAATAAAAACATATTTCGTCCATTCAAATATAAACGAAATAAATAAAATTAAAACATGGAACTTAACATAATTCTAATTAATTATAAAAAATAAGCGATAAAAAATTACCCCAAAATACAACCTTCAATCCTACGGTAATCCTTAAAATCCTCCAGAAATATCAGAAAATCAAGAAACAACTGCAAAAATCCCGAAAAACGTGAAACCGCAACACAGTTAAGTTCAAACGTGAGCGGCGGGCTGGGTAAATCCCAAATGCAGCCACGTGATTGGCTTTAAGTCTGGAGAAGTTTAGGCGGAAAGCCAAAAGTTCTTTTCTAATTGGCTTAAACTCCTCAAATGTAAACCAGGCTTAAAACTCCACTTGTTGTTCCTTAGGCCTGTTCGGCTTAGTACTTAAAAATATGCATTTAAAATTATGTATTGGAATTCTTATTGGTGGGGAACTTGGAAGGGAATTTTCGGAGCCAATCAATTTGCTTGGAGGGCCAGAGGTACCTTAATGTTATTTAAGCGGCAATAGGACTCAATGGATTGAAACGTTGACGTTCCGAAAGTAAAAATATGAAAAAACAAATTTCTATTCTTTGCTTATATAGGACTTTTAGTTGGAGCATATTAGGGAAGTTGTCAGTTGTTGCCAGAGAGAGAAAAATGTTGGCGGTTAGGATTTCTTCGTCGTTCACACTTTTTCTTCTTCTTCTTCTTCTATAGTTACGTCTATAGGATTTTAACGTCTGTCCATGGAAAATTTGTGTTCAAGGAGCTCATCAGTATAGAAGGAGTTGAAGAAGAAGATCAACAAATCAACACCTTTTTCTCCCTTCATTATTATTTAGCTTATAAGTTTAGTCCACATTTACTTTTAGTCATGCATTTGCATTAAGAGCTGCTGGAGGTTTCGTCATTTATTAGTAATTTGTGCACCAGTATAGAACAACCAATGGGCACTTTTACGCTAATTACCCGGGATATTAACAGGTAATTTTTATTTATTTTTTGGAATTATCGTTTGTTAATTATTTTAGTGGTATATTTTTAATTATTTAATTTAAAAGCAAGATTTTGGATTATAAATGGTTTTAAATTTTAAATTAATTATTAAAATTTTTGATTAATTTTTTTTTAATAATTTTGAATTTTAATTAGTACTGATAGTTATTTTTTATAATTGTTACTAATCGTAAGATCAATTTTGCATTTCTTGTTGTTTATTGTAAACAACAAGGGAATCTAAAAATATTTCTGGTTTTAGTTAAGTTCATTGTCATATTATTGTGATTGTAGATTTTATAAGTATAGCAATCATGTTAATCATGATCATGTCATCATTCATCTCATCATCATGTATCAATCATTCATTTCGGTTCGGATGCCGTCGGAATCAAATACCTGACCAGATGCATGTACAATAAATTACAATTTACATACATATGAGGTGGAAGGATATACTTAGCATATATACTATAATATTCATTCATAATATCACGATGTGAATCTTGTTTGCATATGGTAGACTATATTCAAAGAATTTTGTTTATTATTTAATTGTAGGTCAATATTTGCTTAAATTATTGGGGAAATTTGCATCCCGTCCCAGTCATTGACTTTTGGAAGTATCTGTAAATTGTTAATTGTAGGAGCTTTGGCAATTTGGTGCTATTTTTGTATATGTGTGATGTTGAATGTTAGTATTTAGAATGTATGCTTTAATATTCTTGCAAAAAAGAGATATAAGAGTTTGTATTTAAGCATAAATAGTCTGAAATCCCATCCTGTCCTGTCAACGGATAATGACTCTATACGCATATAAAGGCAATAATCCAAATATCTGCTATTTTTTCCCACGAGACTTGTTGTCGTATATGGACGAGCCGGGCCGGCCTTATCTTCTTTTGCAAAGTGAATAATATAATTTATTCTATATTTACTATAGAGCTTATCTGTCATTTTAATTCTGTGGAGTGAGATGATTGTATATGGTTGACTGTCTGTGATAGACTTAACTGTAACTATATTATGCGTGTATAAATATGTTCTCCTGTGTAAATGCAAAAATCTTTATGGTGTCAACAACACTTTGCTTGGAGCTTGGATAAGGCAAGGGAGGGTTGATGTGATGAGTTTTGAGTATATTTATTAGGATTGTAATAATGATGTTAAGTTGGGAATTAGTATAATATAATGATGAATTTAGATATTATTAATGGAATGGAAATCATCAAAAATTAGTTGACTACACTGACAGTAGTGAGATACTTATCGAGGCGAGGTGTGAATTGTGAATCCATCTGTTTTGTGTGAAGATTATTTTGGAATTATTTGGATGTAGATCTACATTTCCTGTAAAAATGAATTTTTTAAAATTAAATTCAATATAATATTTAGTTTAGGTTGTGAATAGTTAAATAATCAGTATGCTCATGTTATTTTATTAAGACATTTTTTGAAGGTGCTATAGGTAGACATTGTGTTAATGAAATGTGTAATTTGACAAGGCTGAAGGCAATGGATGTTTAATGAAGACATATAATAATATAAAACAGCTAAAAATATAAAAGTTGCAATAATAGGCAGTTTAGGAAAGAAAGTATACTGAAAAGTAATGAAGCGCATTCATGAATTTATTTTTTTCTGGTGAAAAATCCGATATCCTTCGACCCCATGCTGGAAGGTCAGTTAATGACAGGGGTTGAGCTGCTTTAGTTAATGGTCAGTTATATAGGAACCGAGAGCTTAAATATAAGTATAGCTGCATAACATTACTGTAAGTACTACAGATATAGCTGCTAAATAATATCATGCTGTCATTCTCAAAAACACTGTAATACTTCTCTCGTCCTCGGTGGCTTTTGTAACTATACATTTTATATATCTACATTGAATGTACTACCACAAAATTTTTCCTTTTGCCGTAGTATCTTCCAACCTCATATGAGAAGAATATTCTTCTTCATTAACAAACACACGTATAACTACGAAACCGCATCAACTTTCAGTTATTATAAACTCTCAACTTTTCACTTCGCAATGGAAATACAGTTCGTTCCTGGAGCCTGAGGCACCTTAAAGCCAAAAATAAGTGCACAATGAACATAAAGGATTACTTTCTTACACAATTACCGCTGAAAATCCATTCCTGAATAGTTAAAGCATTTCATGATAACTCATTACACAAAGGGATGGTTATAAATATAACAGCCCCTGTGGAGTATCCGTGTTAATTTCCACAGGTTGGAATCTTAGAATTACCGGCCTTTTATATTATACTGCTTCTGCTGTATGTAAGCTTTCGAAACCAAAAATAAATTAAAAGCTCTCGATTTACTGCAGCTTCCAGAACCAGAACTATTTGATCCCATTCCAAATACATTGATTATATGAGGTGGGACAAAATACAAATGTACGTAATGCAAACTTAAAGTTGAAGGCAAAGGCCTTCGTTCTCATTGTTGTCAATCTAGAATAAAGGTGACAGGTGGTTATTTCGTCCGTTAGTCTATATGCGTTTTATTCCATTTTTATTAGCGAGGAAGCTGTCGTGAGTAGGGAAGCACCCTACAGTACAGCGTAGTATAAGCATAAACAATGCTGGAGGATGTGTGGGAAAATTGTCCAACTTAGAATTCCTCTCCCTCGATGCTGTATATAAAATATTATACCAGAAGAGAGAAAGATTTTTTTTATATATCGAATTACATATAGTAGGTACAAGGGTGGCTCATCACACTCATCAGGCAGTTTAACTTACTGGAGTATGGTCTTCTTGTGAGATGTGTTCAAAGTTTGTACGTAGAGACAGAAGACTTTTATATACAGAAAAGCGTGGAAAGCCATGGGTGAGTTGTTTAGTGACAAAAGATTGCTCGTTTGGCGGTTGAACTATTCTTTTTGGTATTTATTAAGTATAGCATTTCCTATCAACCCCAGAGGCTTGAAATTGGCCTATCTGTTTATACCTACGTGTGCATTTACCTTTTCGTCTTATATATTAACCTGTAGTTTATATAGAATTAACTCCTGCTTCTCCTGATATGTTAACCTATGGTTTAGTACCTTTGCTTGCCTTGAGTAGCAGTTTTTACAAGGGAGCAAAAACTCTCCTTTGCAGTAATAATTCCAGTACGTTACATTTTTATGCGGAATAAGTATTACTTAGTTAGGGTTAGTTTTCTTGGGCATGGAGAGCAACTTCAAGACAATGTTTTGCGTATAAATTAAGCGTCGTAAACTACAGAGATACATACATTAGATAGGAGCTCCGAGAGTGTTTGGCCCACAATATATAAGAATCATTTTCTGAAGATCATATCACCAGCTTCATCACTTACTTTACAGCATGTAGTCCAAGAATGTTCTTATCTATCTAGGGAATTCTATCCTTCATAATTCTGTTACTGGTTACTGTATACAATGTTTCAGATGCTTGAAGGTCCAGTAGGGGTAGGATAGCTGGATTGATTCCGTATCCTACCGTTGATTCTCACCTGCTGATATACAATGTATATAGTATCTGCAGAAGTCGGTTAATTTCTCCAATGATGTTGTTTGCGTATTTTACCTGATGAACAGGAGGTATGAGGATCGTGGTGCGTGAATTTCTTGATTGCTCCAAGGCAGATGTGCAGCTGTTGAAGCAGGACCAGATTTTTACTACAGGCTTTTATACTGATTGATCCTTGATTTTTCTTAGGATGCTGTGCTATTCCTTCCCAGTCATGTGCCAACAATGTTTCTTGTTTTTTTTTTCATTTAATATCCATGAGTTATCAACTTGTTTCATGACTTGTTACGTGTTCTGCAACAAAGTCTTCCAGTGGTTTATATTATTATATACTACCAGGAATGTCTTATTTGCATGTGCAAATTATTAAAACGAAAAAGGCCGAACAAATTCCCAAGTCATTAGTTTGAACAAAATCCAAAGGATTTGATTCTATAGTAGTCAATAAAATCCCTTCCAATTTGTTTGTTCTATTCTACACTGCAGTAGAGGAGCACACAACGAGATCTTTACGTATGTTATATGTAGTATTGTAAAAACTAAACTCACATTTTAATCTCATCCGTCTATATGTAATTATAACCTTTCGGCCCAAGACATCGATTGACTAGCCACCGGAATACTGACGACATATGGCGGTGAATATCTAATACATTTTATTCTCTGCTGTATTTTATGATAGAAACTTTGCCATTAAGTTTTCGAGACATTCGCTTACGTCTGTACTTTGAAGATACTCTGTTGAGCTGAATGAGTGCATAAAAAACTTGTCACCGAACTTTTTTTTTGGTGTTGATCTGGAAAGGAACAACTGACACCAGCTCATTCCACATCCCACTTATTGGGAGAGCTGCAAAAACATACTGTAAAGGTTATGAGTTAAGAATCAATGAGTATGAGTGCTTAAATTTGAATGTATGTAATCTGCTGAGTGGTACTCCCTGAGGAATTGCTGAAAATGCATTTTGCAAACCTGAACTCTTTCATTTAATTGATATGCCCTGTTTGGCTTGTGCCTCCGTTTGCAATATGTTCACTTGAACTTGATTCTGTTTTAAGCACGAGCTTATTTTTTCATACAGCTTTAAAGTGCAAAGTGTAATCTAACACATGGTGCACTAATTTTTACCACGCTTTAAAACAAATCCCTACTTTTTTATTGTGTATGCAAGTATGTATGCACCGGGACCGATTGCCCTGCCGCCACTTGTTGCTAGCATTAGTTGTAGTATTCCTAATTCCTAACGAAAAAAGCCCTTTCTTCTACATTTCAGTGTTCTTGTTGCATTGGAAATTTTACAAGCTTTTGACATGAAGTTGTTGTATAGCTCAACATTCCATTTCCAGATTTTCTATTCTTACTTGTAAAACAATAACAAAAATTATGTACATTTTTAATGTTGTGCTATTGGTACCAACCATGCATGTTAACATCTATTCATTATTACAATGATCGTACAATTTTGATTAGTAATTTTCAGCCGTTGATTTTGGTGGTGCCTATTTTTTTGTCTCTTTGTGTATCTTCTGTAGTGATCATTCCCTTGATTTCGCAGGACATAACATGTATCTAAAAAGTATATAAGTACATACAATAACATTTACAACGAATATTTCCTTCTTTGAGTATTAACATTGATAATAATAGAAATTAGCTAAACATCAACAATAGTTTTGGTCCAATACCTTGTTTCTTCTTTTTGGTGTAAGTACTCTTTTATTAAGTAAGTTCTTAGTAAATGCAATCCCGCCTAAATTATTTGAAGCGCCTGACTGCATTTGATTGTAGTTAATGTCAGTATAGTAGTCAACTTCTGTGGAAGGGGAGAGGAACATAGTCAAGACCAGACCTACCCTCACACTTGAGGTTGCATACCTATAGTGTTACCTTCGCCTTTATTTATGTTCATGCTTGAATTGGGTGCTTGTGCTCACTACACACACACACACACACACACTAGTTGTAATGTTGGTATGAATGGTACCCGTACCCCTGAACATTGAATGCGAGCTACCCTTGCCAATAGCCAGAGCCAGGTTCACATTCATACACACACATATATTCCAATATTTCCAGTTGCAGCATTCACTTATTAAGCCATGTATCGTAACGTTTTTTGTAGTAGACGAGGTACGGTAGAATGTGTTATACCACCTGCCACAAACAAAAACTGCTTAAACGAGCGAAGGGTCCGTTTGTTCATAAAGAGAATCTGCATGAGAAAAAACTTGATCAATTTTTCCTGCACAGCGTACTGCAGAAACATTACTATTACACACGTACGCAAGTAAAGCGAGGGAATTTGGTCAAACCACCAAGGCGGCAATGAATAGGAGTTCCATTATTATCAACGATAGCATGGAACCATGTACTACTAGAAATGTATGTTTGTAATATGTAGATTGAAAATAGAAGTAAAGAGATGCGGTCGTACCGAATCTCACTCCGTCCCTACAATAAATGTGTGTACAGCCACGGACTGTGTTGTGTGAATCACAATTTTTGTGATATTAAAATTAGTATTGTACATATAAGTGTAGTTATAATAACATAAATGTAGTATAAGAGCAACACGTTGTTCTTTTCGTTGAATCCGGGAAATCATATACATATTCTCTGTGCCGAAATCTAGTCCAATCCAACAAATTGTGTTAAGCCGAGCTGATAAAAATAATAATATTGATATAAATATGTTCTATATTTTACATGTACTATATCTATCAGTTGATGAAGACGGGGAAGCTTAAATAAAATACTCCACGACCTCATACTATCCTCATGGCTACTGGCAAACTACCCAAGGGAGTTCAAGTGGTCACAGTCACACCAGTCTCGACCATGGCGAGTAGAAGTAAGCAACGAAAACGTCAAGAATTTTCTTTAGAAAATCTCCCCGCTGTGGTGCTGGATAAAGTTTTGGGATACCTCTCTGCTGAAGACCTCCGAAGATTCCACCAAGTTTCGAAGGCTTGGCAAATTACTCTGGTCAGTCGGAAACGCTTGGATAGTCTTAGAGTCGATCTTGTCGAACGAATTCGTATCAATAAGGAAAACAGGGCGGATGGAAATTTATTGGTGAGTATAGTACAACGAATAATAATTATTAAGCTTGGAATTGTTGATAGAGCAATATTATTATTATGGTCAAAGTTATTCGTTCGATGTTCCATTTCGACAGTAATTGTTTCATTAAATTACCGCCTCGGACATACTCGCTACATTTTCATATGCTATTGCACAAGTTTGTATCATACTGGACAGGTGCTTATTCTGTAGATATTTTTGAGTTTAGTGGAATAAGAATAATTAAATTACTAATTTTAATGAAGACGATGCAAAAAGTTTATTATCTCCCATGGGAATTGGCGGGAAAGAGGGGATGAATGAGCTTGCAATTTGCATGCATGTACATATGTATGTTTATGAGAGGAGTGATTAAATAAGGTGCATGAGATCGGAAAAGCTGTTAATACTGTATCAACAGTGATAATGTTACTTCTTCGGGTTATTTATTGAGCAGGTCACTAAAAGGCGAACTATATGGCAAAAGTTTATGACTGTAGTCGGTTGAGATGATAGCTTTTGAAGTGCCGCAAGTGATTTCACATGCTTTCAATGGACAATATTTGCACTTGTGAGATGTTACTTTAGCAATTTCTTAATACTCACGAGAATGTGGAATGAAACATTAGTCAACAGTGTTCATGTGACTGCAATCTTGTTGTTAATAATGTGCATATATTTACTTATATGTATAAGGTAGCTATAGAGTTCGTGGGCAGTGCAATGAGGATTTGTTTAAGAAAGTATATGTACATGGTCTCCAGTTGCATTGCAAACCTAGAAAATTCAGTTTTTCTGTTTAACAAAATGATAAACGAAGGAAGTAGATACATATGTATAGGCTTAAACTAACATTCTATGGTATTAGATAAACGATTTGGTTTTTTCACCCTTTCTTCACTGCGTTGGCCGTTGGTTAAAATGACATTAGTGCATAATTGCTCTGTATATTTGCGATTCGGGCTGCAACGGCCAACTTTTTACGCATGCAGATGATGATACACATTAGTTAGGTAGGGTTTCAGATAAAGTATACAAAGAGTGGGCTTATTAGAAAGAAATAATTTCTTTGGTGTGTAAAATGTTATTACTTTATATGTCTGGAAGATTAGCAAGACTCCTGCTGGCGGTTAAATGATGGGGATATCTGCAGTGTATATGCTGCTTGTTTGTGATAATTTTTATTTATTCAGACCATTCAGGGTTTATTCTCCCGCGTAGGTCTGTTACAGAACGTGACATGACAAGGACATAAAATTATAATGAATGCGTTACAAATGAAGCGATGTGTGGAGACGTTAAATACCTTGTAAATGTACATAGCTGGTGCCAGGTTTTTTTTACAATAAACCTTTCTTATCGTTCATTCCCCGTATCAGTTTACTGATTGCACATTATCTTTGCCGGTGTCGGTACACCTATAAATATATGCGTAAAGGCTTGACTATGGCATGTCACGAATAGAGGACATTTAAACAAGCGATTAGTGCACTTTACCTACTGCACTACCAACCATTAACGATATAGAATCTTCATAATTAGTCTATGTATGTAGGGTGTTGGGTGTTTCAAAATATTTTTTGTAAACTGCACGCCTCAATTCTCAATATGACATTCTTTAAATATTTGTGGTTCATTGATACATGTCGTATATCTATTTATAAAAAAAATATTAGATAAAAGTCCCGCTTCTGTGGAAGTGTATCTAACTTAACAATACTGACCTGAATTGTTTCACTATTGTAATAATAGGAGTCCGCCACTCCGAATACAAAAGAGACGACTGGAGCTAGAAGTCACGACGGAAAGCCTGGAAGTAGAAGATTACTCGGACTAGTTACAAATTCTGCCCCACCAGTAAACACCGTGGCCAAAACAAGGAACTTATCAACGCCATCAAGAGTTATGCTTGAATATGAAGTAAGGGAGAAATACTTTGTATGTACATATGTATTTATGCATGTACTGCTTTCTCAACAGTTAGTGATGCAAGGAAACCGTACATATTATGTAATTTTTAGTATCTGTGTGTATAAGTATATATTTAAAAGCCATGTTTTTTTATTGCAGGTAGGTAAGAAACTACTCAAAGGACAAGTTTTATTCCGTTGCCCGGGTTGTAGAAGTCCAGTACCATCACCGGTGTCTTCAAACCGTCCTATTAGTCTTCGGCAACGTTCCATAACTACTCCTAAGAATATTTCATCTAGTACACCCTCACTAATCCATGACTCTGGTTTTGACTCCATTGAAGTCTCCTCCACAGATTCTTATCAAGTCAGCTTCACGGATCCTTCGGAGCACTGTGATACGTCGACGGAAGAAATCGCTATGAGTTTCATTGCGACGCCGGAACACGGAGAAAAGCGATGGAACAGTGTGGAATCCTCATTAGGAACGCCATACGACGAAAGTTTTATAAGTAGCAATTTTAGCTATGAGAGTAATAAAGAACCTGAGTGCGCCCAGTGTCCCAACTGCTCCCACCGATTCTGCTGTAAATGCCAATGTACAGCACATCCAGGTAAACCATGTAAAGAAATAGATGGTGATTCAACGTCTTCTGTAGAAATTACTTTACCGAAGATTGATACTATAAATTTAAAATCGGATCGTAAACGTTCAAAAGATGTTCTTAGGCGACTGGCGAGAAATTAAATAATATTTTATTTAGAATGTAGATAATTAAAATACCTATATACAAATTATAAGGTCTGCGACTCTCTAGAAAAATACTTTAAAATTGATATTATGAAAGTGCCTATTTCTTGCATGTTTCAAATATTCTATCCTACTGTATTTATTAAATTAACATTAAGTGAGTTTAAAATAATTTACCTTCAAGATATTTTCAATTCTGAATCCTTAATATAAATGTTTATGTATCTATATGACTGGAGGACATTACTTGATAGTTCTGCATGTTAATTATAACTGTATTGGTAAATGATATCATGAAAAATTTGAGATGCTTTAAATTTAATAATATCAATTTCTACTATTTAAATTATAGCATATAGTAGTTCTTTTCTTACGTACTGAAACCCTTTGAGCTTACAGGATGACATTAACATGAAAGAATCGCTTCAAGCGATTTTAAAAATTAAAGCTCCACTACATCATTATTAATAAAATTTAAATGGGAGACCACGCTTACAAAGAGAAAAGAATACCCTTATTATAAAATATAAAAGTATAGTAGTTTTATACAAATATTGAATTTTATTATAATTGCGCAATTATGGTGCGAACACTACTACATACGATGGTAATGTAGTTTTAGTATTTTTGTAATCTTTTGTGACCCTTTTCTAATCTATATTGTATTTTAACTTTTGGCTAGAGTATTTGTACTATATCTTGTACTTAATATTCTAGAGACTATGAATGATAAATTCAATTCCTCTCATAGGTATCTGATAATTGCAGGAATTTTTGGATACCTGCTGTAGGTATCCCCTTCAGGTATGGTTGTTAAGCACTTGTGCAACTTTTTTCATTAGTATTTATAGTTGCAATACTATAGAATTGCAAGTGATGAGCATAATTTCATTATGTATTACGTTGACATAAAGCTAAATTGGCTTTGTAATAAGTAACACTGACCTTATTGACAACTGTGAGCTTTTTTGCTACTACTTAATTCCAACGTCGACGAACAAATTTATACTTACAGGCTCACTGTATCACCTTATAGATTGATACTTGCTCATATGAAGTGATCTTAGAGTTACATTTTGTTAATATTTTAAATGATAATCACCTATAAATGATTGTTTCTTGTCGGGAAGCAGCCCATAAATATTCATTTCCTTGAATCTAGTTGATTACGTTAAGTATTTGCATTTAAAACTTATCTACCTCTAATCTGTATGATTTTTTAAGACTAAACTTATTTCGTTTTTACCAGAAATAAGAATTTGTACATCAGGGCATAATATTATGTGTTTTTAGATGTATTAGATTAATACTGAGATATTTTCTTGTTTATACGTTATGTATAATATTCAAGCTGTTGAAATGTATAAAAGTGGATTTTTGCATATACCTATGTATGTTTATGCAAGATATATAAAGATTCCATTATTGTAACATTAAGTATTATATTTATGTGCTGTATGTGAAGAGACCACACTTACCATATATTTCTTAAATGCAATATTGAAAAACTTGTCAGTTCTTTGAGGAGGAACGATTTCCAGTGGATTATGATTATTTTACTCTTGTATGATGGTATGGTACTCAATACGAGTTTACTTATTGTTATATAACTCGTTCGTTCTCAATTGTAGAAATAATTTGTAGCCACTTGGAACATTTGGAAAATAAAAGTCCTTTCAGAGATCACGTGATAATATATCTGTAGATCTTCACTTAATTCGATCGACATTTTTTCATAGCACCAACGTGGCATTTGTTCATTAATACAGGTATGCAAACACTATTATCGTGATAAATATATACAATCAATGTAAGAAAATAGTGCATTTAACGTCAACTTTATTAATGTCCTTAAACGTAATATCCTGAGGTCGAGGCATGGTCAATAAAACTTATGTATTTAAGATTTACGGTTAATGTTGGAAAGATTCTGTTCACGTTCACGCAGACCGGAGAATGATTTCCAGCCATTATGTATTACAATTTACATATAGTAACATTTTTATGCCAGTTATAAGTGTTAGTTCTAAATTAATTCGTACAAACAATGAAACAACCATGAAAATCCTTCTTCAAGAGTTCGTAAAATGAGTAGTTTCCAGTGAAATCTCAATTCGTGTAAAAGTCTGTTTCGTAACTCTACATAAATAATAATTAAACATATATAAAAAAAGAACAAAGTTAGCCCAAGTTTCACCTTGTGGCATTATAAAACCGATCCCGTCCAAGAAAACGGCCCACGGAAGGATTGCATTCTAAAAAATAATTTACATATTTACATATCTGTACAAGTTCATGAACATGGGAATTCTCATTAATGATCACAGGGTACGTCACTCCGTCATGGTAGATGTTTTTATTCGCATTTTAACATAGTAAAATGTTTCGTTAAACATAGAATATATGTGTAAGTAAACAATAAAAAAGGATTTACAAGACCCTATTGTTTAAAAATAATGAAAACGAGAATAATGTGGTAAATAATATTGTCACTAAATACATGTTATAAGTCGTTTAAGAAATGAAATAAAATAGTTTATTGTTGCCCCTCTGTAACATCTGAGTAAATTAAACTACTGAAAGGAATCACAACAAGGAAACTCACATGCAATTTGCGTCAACCCACTCGCTACAGCATACAATATACTTGCATTATACATTAATAATATGACAAAAAAAATGCATCTCGTCTTATAAGGCTATGCATCATGCACATTGCACAAGTAGATTATTTCTTTTACCTCCATTTTTTTCCTACCTTCTTTGAAGAATTAACTGAAAAATTGCATATAGTCCGTATATATAGCGCACATCATGCAACATTCAAAAACATACGAGCAAACAAGTTCACACACATTTACAGTAATCTTTGTAACATAACAATAAAGCTGTTTCACTTAATTATTAATAGATACAGATACAATCAAGATTATGGCAACGCCAAATTCACCAAGTAGCGCATTAAAACACATGCAATTTCCACTACTTAACTAGTTTTAGCCATAAAATATCAAATTCTGCATTCCCTTTGTAACTTTTATTGGAAAAAATAACACATTCGGGCTCGACTGGTCATTTACTTCCACCGCATATAGAAAAAAGGGAAGAAGGCTTAAAATATCTTTATCATTTGAGAATTCTTTATATTAAAATTCAGATGCATAGACAAGGAACAGAAACAAAACCACAGCCAAAATTACCTTGAACCACTGAAACTGTAAACTTTAAATCGACTGAACTACTATATAAAATATAACTCGCAAGAGATAACATATTATTTGGGTTGGCTGTGAGAAGATGAACATTTCGACAAAAATAGTAGGGAATCTAGTCCAGGAATTAACATCTTTAGGTACAAATATTATCACTCATCCTTAATGTCCGGTAGCTATAAACTATATATTATGTATACAAAAAATATTAAATGCACTTAGCATTTATGATATGGCGGTATATAACATAATGTGCGTATTTGTTGAAATGGATACACTGGGCTTTCCTGTAGAAGCACAAAACACTATGGGAAGATTGCGTTTATAAAATCATTTCGGCGAAATTCTTAGCCAAACCCGAAAGGAAACGTGAAGAAGCCAATGAATGCTGAGATTCTATAAATGGGAAATGTCAATATAGACGAAAACGTTAAAAAATTCATGCTTCATGCACATTCACGCCAACTATAGCTCAACGATTATTACATGCTGCATGCTCTTTGCAAAAAAATTAACCGAAAAAAAACAAGCACTTATTTTTGACATTAAGAAAGCACATTCATAGAATCGCAATAAAACACTATAGTCCAAAAGCTGTCATTTAAGGGAATGAAAAGAAAGAATTAGAGCAAGGAACTCCCAACCAATGTCAGTATTTGACTGACAAATTGTTTTTGGTCAGCTTCCGGTTTAAATGGTTTTGGTAAGTCAATTTAACAGAGACAGGCTTGTTTCTGTAATATAATTTTAGGATTCATCTACTGAAGATATTCAGGTATGGAAATAAGACTTGTATGTGAAAAAACTTACGCGGAAGAGATGCTTCCAAAAATCATGGCCATCCTACTTTGTGGTTTATTTGTACTGAAGCCATCCCGAGAGGAACGGAGGTTTGCCGGGCGTGGTCGACATGTTTCTTCCCTGGCGTGACTTTTTCCTGAACGAGCATCACATAGCAATCTCTTCATGCATTCATCATCACAGTCTGGAGCTACAGGTGAATTTTTGTTGTAAAATCTGCGAGGAGGAGGATAAAATACTGACTGAGACAGGCCGTATAATGTGTACACCTAATATAGTTGTGTCTGTGTACTAAAATTCTGTTCTTACCTATAGTACAAGTTAAAAAGTCGCCTATTTTTGTACATTGACATCACAAGGTCGTCCCAATTCGTGGGGCTCAGAGAATTCATTCCATAAGCATCTTTGGCGGAGTACAATTTGTACCAGGTCAGTTTAGGCGCTCTGACGCGATTCGCTTCTCCTAAATCTGTCACCCATGTTTCATGGTCTATCACAGTCTAAAAGACAAAAACACATTCAATACACTCTAAAACTCGAAAACGTTACTAGAATAAGTCATTATTCAAGCAACGACTCCTTTATGATATTAATGACAAATGTGGATTAGTAGAGCATCTCACTCGGCTAGAAGTGCCATAGTCACCGTCGACGTAATAAATCCTATAGCCAGGATTTAGATTGAAGTACGGAGTTACGGAAGGTCCAATGTAGGCTACATTGCAAGCACGGAAAGGGTCTTCTTTTGGGTAGAAAAGCTCCAATTCATCGTAATGTGTGTGACCAAAAAACTGAGCTGCGATTGTACTTTCAAATCTAAAAACCAATAATGCGTACAGTGACAGTGAAAAAACAACACCTTCATTGTTTCAATACATCCCCATAATGGCAACTATACATACATCTTTACTACAATAATTGTCACACATAGAAACATTATCACGACTTTGAACTCACACGAGCTACTGCTCTACATTATTGCATTTTTTGCTTTTTCCGTACTAACGCCGGAAGACAGCGCTATACAATTAAGGCTATGACTATTACATTGCAAGAGATGTTCTCTGTTGCTATACAATGTTTAAAGAAAAATAAGAACGGTTGTTCTCACACACCTTGAAATAATCCTGTAATAGTTTCGAGACCACGTAGCCATACAATCAGAATGGCCAGGTGGAATGTGTCCAATGATGTGAACTTTCTCATGAGCCAACTCAGATGATTGCAGTTCAAACACTAGCCACTTAAGCTCATCAGTTGGATCCGTACTGTTCATTAATAGCCACCTGTAAGAGCAAATAATGACATTTATATTTATTTTTAGTAGCTAAAGCTGAAAGATAAAATCAATAACTGTAAGATATAAGTTGACCATCAAAACATAAAATTCTCTCACCAATTCTTATTATTACAGTAGTTCATATTGAGAGATATTAGCTTAAAACCGGGTTTAATTATAGTTGAATAGTAAGCCCCTTCTCTCACTGTACTACGACTGGTTGTTGGTAACCATCTCGACCATTCTTTTTGAAGTTCGTCATAAAGCCAGTCTATACTGAATCTTGGATTCTTCATCCATGGTGGAGCAAAACTGGAAAACAAATAAAGCAGGTTGAACAGCTACTCTATAACTTGGAAGCATTAGGATTAGGAGTGTTCTCATGTCAAAATCATTCAGTTAACATGGGCGCCAATCATAAGTTTGTTTAATGGAAATAAGATCCGTTAAGACACTAACGAGTCTAGAATAAGAAACAATACTGATTACATTAAAGCGTTGGATAAAGAATCAATGTTGATAAAAATGAAACAGTTATGTCTAGAACTAAGTTAATGGAACTGAGACAATGAGATGGAAAGAACAGGTGACAAATGACTTGCTTAATCCATATGGAATCACCGTCTGGAAGTGAGTGTCCAGAGGACCATAGCCATAGGGATCACTAACCCCCGGCGACGCTTAACTTACTTATAGTACAACAGAGTGAATGTTACAAACATCGCCAAACGCGTGACTCACCTATTTACGGGGGCGCCTTCATGATTTCCTAAAGCAGGGAAAATTGGTGTGTCTGGGAAATACTGCATGAACAAGTCAACGGTATCTTTGATTATTTCCAGGTTGGCTGCTTTTGTCTGATTCCATACATCATGTGCCGGAATATCTCCTGTCCAGATAATGTAATCGACGTCCTGCAATGTCAAATATATAATCAGTATACGCGTGCATATTTATAATTTTTATGGGTTGCAATTTTTTCTTGTTTATCGATAAAGAGTGTTTATTTAAGTTTATTTAAGACTTCTAGTCTAACCGGATGTGTACGTGAGATGTGATCAAACATTGACTCCATTGTATTCCTCGGGGTATCACATTTTCGGTAGTCTCCCCATATTCCAGCTCCTAAATGAGGTCTCGGAGGAATGGGGCCACTGCTCAACCGACAACACAAGGGTTCGTTACAATCCGCATTGGATCCCGCTTCGTAATGAGGATCCCAATGAGTATCCGAGATTTGCAGAACTTTCAGTTTAGGTGCTCCAAGCTGAAAATAAAATAGCAACACTTTCGTCAATTATCCGTTTCATGAAAAACTTTCTTTACTGACCGCTCCAAACAAATTTGAGCAACCATAAATCATAGTTTCATGTCTGCAATTTTTTCCATTACAATAGTTTGTCAGGAATGAAAGTAACAATCGCGTAAATCATACCACCACACATTCCAATATATCATAATAAATAACTTAAACGATTGAACATACATAAGATAGACAAAATTATTATCTTCTGCCCACATAAAGAATGAAATATTGAATTTGAAAGCGTAAGAAAACCAGGGGTTGCACGTTGCACCCTCTGTTTATATTTCCTTCTGATTATGGCAGAAGCTTCTCCATGTGCCAAGACCACTAAAGAATAAGCTATCATCTTATATAAACCTCTTGTAAATATTCTTGTTAATACTGAAATCGGTTAATGGCTCCGTCAAGATACATTACAGTTATGCAGTTGTCATTCAAACACTAATGACCTTAAAAGTAATTACTGATTACTGTACTTTCAACTTATTATAGAAACGTTTGTCATCCATCTTGACATTATACCTTTGGCTCTTGATAAGGATGGACGGGGGGCTTGGGAATTGGCGGGAAGGCAACGTTCCATTGGAGATTCGGCGGAGTTTGCTTCCCACAAGTTTCTCCCACAACCAGAGCGCAAATGTCGTTCGAGTCCAGAAGAACCCCTCGAAGGACTTCTACAACTTCATCCTACATTAAAGTAAACATTCTTTGTATGAAAAATATTTACTCACAATGACCCTCAGATCCTCAACCTCATGTGACATCGTTACATGTCACATGATATGCCGTCATTATCCTCATACTTGCTCTACAATATTACAACGAATGAAATCATTAATAAAAATAACTGTTTATATTAAGCAAATACTAAATATGGTTTGCACAACTATAAACTAACTGATTACGGAGAATTCTACAAATATCTTCCTTGGATAAGGAGGAAATTATTCTTAATCTTGTGTAATTGGGGTATACTGAATACATATAAAGCTACATGCAAGTATACAGTAGCTAACTACTATATTGAATGAATCCCACGATGGAGATTGTACTATTAACTTACAATATAAAGATTAATGATGCCTGAACAAACACGCGGAGTTTGCATCTTGAGATTAATGCAAAGTTTGGTTGCAGCCACTGTAATCTCCTCATTGGTACGACCACTGTGCACGTAGTGAAAAAGAAGGCCCACGCCTGTAAGAAGCATTTTAAAAAGAGTATGCAAAATAATTATCAATACCACTCTCATTTAGTAACCTTTGTCCAAAGATCTCACCACTTCCAAGATTAAAAAAAACTTTCGATAACATTATATTATACAATATCATTCAAGGAAATAAATTTTTATAACTGTGTGGTCTCCGACTATGTTATGTGATTGGATGACAGCAGAGATAGTATGCAAGAAGAAAAAAGCAGAGCCTATGAGCACAGAAACTTGTCTTTTCTAAAAATGGTACACACAAGTCACACATATACAGGGATTACATTTAAACATGAGATGTAATTCATTACACCCCTCATTCCAGTAGTAGCTAACAGGCTCAAAAGTAACATTCTATGCATGCATAATTAAATGAGAAAACAAAATTCCAAACACCTTTGTTACAGTTGTATTGCGAGAAAGTGAAAGCTAATAAAATATTTAAAGTCCGCTCGTACACACAGTGAGTAACTATAGTTGTTACGTGTACTAGCTAACAATATTAAGTAGAGATTGTAATGTTCATCGCATACACGTTGACATCCACCTGCTGCGTCAGACTCCTTTAATTCATCCTCAACAACAATGTAGCAATCCACTTTGTCAATTGACATTGCTACCACAATATATGCGATACATCCGTATATAGAACAGAAAGAAGGCTCAGAAAAGTAATAAGATATTGTAATCATAACACCTTTATATGAACAACATTCCATATCATTTCCGAAAATGGCAAGCTCAGATTAAGGATTGTTAGAAGTTTGGTGGTATAATATAAGTTTTGTCAGTAGCTTGGAAGTATAAAATAAGGATTGTCAGAAGCTTGAAAGTATAAAATAAGGATAGTCGAAGCTCGCAAGTACAGAATAAGTATTCTCAGAAGCTTGAAAAGTACAAAATAAGGCTTGCCACTTTGCCAGCAGCTTGCAAACAAGTACAAAATAAGGATTGTAAGAAACTGGCAAGCACAAGTACCTACACAGAAAAGGATTGTCAGAAAGAAGCTGGTAAGTAGAAAATAAAACGAATGCCAATGGTGGTCAGACCTCAAAATAATTTTTATCTTCATCATCAAAATTTGTGAGAAAAATTAACTTTCAAAAGTGTAGGCAAGTTTAGTGTCAGGAATAGACTACAAATAGTGACGACAATTTCACTGCCGATTAGTGGTCACTGAGTGTCATCTGATGTTCCTGAAGACATGGCTATCTCAAAATCTCTTTCACTTTCGAGGACTCCTTTTCCCTGTTTATTATTCAAAAAATGAATTGTTCGATATAAAAAAGACGCAATTTTATTATTATTGTTAGACTCACAACAAAAGGAGAAATGTCGTGCCGTGCGTATTCGCATAATAAATTGCTTTCATCCCCGCATTACTATTATCCTTAATCCTTCCCACATCTCCTTGCGCTTTCAAACAATTTAATTTTGAGTCTGATAAATTTGGTTAAATTACCAGAGCTACTATCGCGCCTCTGGGAATTCTGAATAAATATTCACAGTTGAGTAGAAACGTCCTCGCATTATTTTGATTTACAAGTCTGCAATTAAAATGTGAAATTGGGTAGGCAATGATGGTATAAGCGGTATATAGTTGCAATTAAAAATTAGATCGACCGTGTACGCTTTTGGGATTAAAGCTCACAGCACCCAGTAAATGCTTAACATTATTGAATCAAATTAGCCTTAAAGGAACCTAAAAGTTCTGGAAAGTAAGAAAAGTTAATTTGGTTTTCTTTTCTCATTAGGAATGTATCTGGTAAGGTGAGGTATACCTCTGCTTAACCGACGAACTTTATACAACAGAGTTATACAAGGATAATCGTAACTGTTTGAACTTCGAAAACCCTTTTCCGCTGTAGGGAGATACGCATGTATACCCCCGCGTGTGTAGACAAGCAACAAATTTATTATTCAATAGATTGGTTTTGGCGAGTATAACTAATTTCTATATTCGCACACATTTCAGAATTTATTTGCCAAAATGTGGTATTTCTTGTTAGTTATGTGTGCCCTAATGGATAAATTGTAAATAATATGATGAGAAAGTCTGAAAGTTGAAGAAATGACATGGAAATCATATGTTTCTCATCTTATACTTAATTTGTCTACGTAATGCACTGTAATTGGAAGCATTGGTATTATACAAGCCTTTGCTTCGGTACACTTGAATAAGGCCTACCCTATCCAAACGCTAACATTAACGGAATCAAACAAGTTTTCCAAATTCCCCATATATCACCCAGACACTTTACTTCCACACCAAAGGCAAGCCTCAATTCCAATACATTACTGATAATCGCTTGAAAATCAAAGCTTTTACTTACAATATTTTTGAGCAATTGGTAAAATCTGTGGGTTGTTTCAGAAATTTTAATTGTCGCACGATGGAATTTAGAAAATATTTTATACTATAACCTTACAAGCAAGAGTGAGGCAACATACACACGAAATAAAAGCTATTTGAGCATGCAACGTGATCCTGGGATGTTATTATATACTTATAGTTAATAAATACAGCTAAGCTATGAAGTCATGAACCTCGTGCTTTGGGTATGATTTGTACAGAGATTTTAATTGATGTAGATAAGGATGCTGATACATTTAATTATCATGTTGTCACTAATCGAAGTTTGCTGAACAAACACGTTT
Source organism: Lipothrix lubbocki (assembly GCA_034696945.1). Lineage (NCBI taxonomy): Eukaryota > Metazoa > Arthropoda > Collembola > Symphypleona > Sminthuridae > Lipothrix > Lipothrix lubbocki. The sequence continues at coordinate 6,699 of JAQGAK010001629.1, read as the reverse complement.
TGATATTTGACTCTCACCATATAATTCATTGTCAATGACGGAATAAAAACCCTCGCCTTACTTTTTACTCCTACAATGACAATTGACAATAATCCAAAGAAAGTAAAATTATTATTTTTAAATTGTCGCACCACCCTACATTTAGGACAAGAACAATATGGTAATTTAGTTGACTACACAAAACACCTTGAAGTAAGCTTCTGACATATTCTATACTTACAAGAAAATTACTTAAAATCTCAAGTTCAAGTTGAAGATAAAAGTTTCGAAGAACATTGCTTGCACAAGATTATAAATTCAAAATTACCAAAAGCAACTTTACCAAACCCAACTTAAAAAGCATTTACAGTCCCAAGTACTTGTTCTAAAAGCCATATAATTCCAAATTGAATTACTTACAGACAATTGCTTTTCATTTCTACAGTTGTTCAGCCTTATTACACATACTTTTAGTTGCACTGATTGTTACCCTCAGGACAATACAGAAACAGAGCAGAGGAAACACATACAAATGCAAAATTATAGCTCATTTTTCTTTGTGAGTACATTCCTCTCTAAAATTAATTACACAAAAAATGGTGCGATACAACAACTGCATTTACTTTTGGGTGACATTGTTTAGCATTCATTGCTGTTGCCTTTCTGGGCTAAAAAATTTTGTTTCTATTCCAAATATGAATAACACTGACGATGTCGACATAGTGTCCATGAGATGAGCTCTGCTATATGAAATCATCCGTATTTTTATGCAAGGGATTTTGAAAATGTGATGTTCATACTTCATTCGTTCGTGAATAAATACAATGAAATGTATGTTTGGCACAAATTCTACCAAAAATATTACTGATTCTTATAACGTGCAGTCAGTCACAGTAGACCACATAACATCATTATCTTTTTGCATACTTATTAATAGGAAATGATAAAGTGAGATCTTTGTTTCAACGATAATTGGTCTATTTTGAAAAAAAACAGTAGATCCTTTGTGTGTGCTACTGTTGTTAGTGGCAAAACAAAAGGTAATTTTAAATGGAAACGGCTATCCACACTGATTTGAATGATTATCACTCACCAGCTCGGCATGCTGTGCAGGAAACAGATGTCATCACTGAAGTTTCAATTTCCCGTACGACTTTTCCTAAATCTAAAACTTTAGAGAAGCGACTGAGAAGAGATGTGATGCCATCCATTGATCTGCCGTGGTCAGCTCGTGAGGATGCGGTTGTCAGAGAAGCTTCTGCAAGTTCATCAGTTAAATTGGAAATCTCTTTCATTTTCTTACTGTCAGTGGAGTGTCCCGTTGTCGTAGAAGGATATTTGGTAACGGACGGAATACTGGTGGATACCCAGTATTTATTGACATCATTTCGGTTAACCGCCGTCGAGGCGGTTGAGTAGTCATGGTATTGAGTATTGGACGGTGTGGTTAGACTCACCGTTTCGTCCCATGCGGAAGCTGCAAACACAAACACAATTTCAAATTTTAATGAGCATTTACGGTTTTTAAAATGTCGTCGTAAATAAAGCATCTCCTGGACTTAGATACATATTACAAGGAGTTAGGTTTACTAGATATACTGAAAACACTTCATTGAGGTATGACAAAGTTTCTCAAACAACCAAACGCGAATCGTATACATACAATTTGCTACAATAAAACCTTTATGGTATCTAAAAAGTTCAGAATTATCCCCTAACTATTGTTAGATTACCCAGTACATAAGCTTAATGGATACAAAGTTCTATTTGTGGTATACATCTTTTGCAGCTAACCTTACATATATGTAAGCCTCAATGACAATTCAAGTGTGTGGGGTTATAAGGCGTCAAAAATACTTCTGACGTCAGTAATAACTGAAGCTCCCATGTTGTTGCACAGCTGCAGGCTATTTTACGTTACGTAGCAAATACGTTCCTCCCATATACCCGACTAATAAAGAGCGGTTGTAATTTATTAAGTGAGCTGAACACTTCAGTTATATAGCATTCCATTTAGAAATTTTGAATTGTTGATTCTGTTTTCATTTTTTATGTATTTTCAATTTGCACACTTGAAAATGCACCCAAAGCTAATTGTAACCCAAAGCCGTATGTACACTTATTTTCTATTTACAAACATACTGTAAGTATACATATGAGTGTAATTATGTATGGGACTGCCCTGCACGTTAACCAGTGTAAACACTAATACTATACTGTGTAGCAAAGGTGGTGAGGCTGTTACCATTGCATGCCTTGGGAGCTTTGTACTTAAAGTTCCTGCAATAATTATTGATGACGATGATTGAAATATTGGCTGTAGAAAGGTTCCTCAAATGCTCGTACTTACACACAACAAAAGGAATGAAAGTATTTAAATAACCAATTGAAAGTTATACTGCCGAAGGAAGGGAAAATTTAGTTGCGAAATACTTGGTAGTAAAAATACATCTATATAGGAATAATTTCAGTGCTCATGTAAGTGTATGTTTTGGCTTGTTTAACACGACGGAAAATTAAATCAGTGACGGCATTGAATCCAATAATATATTTTTCTATACTTATATTCTTATGTAAACTATAGATCTTAAAGGTTTCTACATTTCAAATTTCAGTCACCTTCACTATCTTAAGAGTTCTAATGGAACTTTTCAATAGTCAAAACATGTATACAATAACTAATAATTTCTAATTATTATTACAATAAAAAATTATTAATACTCACCGGAAATTACTACTGCTAAAACAACTACGGCGGTCCAGTTGCTGAGATTAAAGCCATGCTGTCTTCGTTGCCTGTGTATGTTCTCGCAAGAATACACGCACATAGTAAAAACTTGACGATTCACACAGAAACAAAACGTTTGCAAGGTTTTCAAAGCGAACAAAAATACTTTAGACGCCAAATCATTGGTATGTTTCTCTTGAATATATTTTGACGTAATGGGATAGAAAACTTATTTAGGCTTCTTGGCAGTAAATTTGAGTGGATATTTTAAGATTTTAGGATAGTGATATTTCTTCCACAATATTGTTTTTAGTCTGTACTAAATATCGTAATAAACGTAAAAATTCCAATGTTGGGAGAAAAAAGTTTGACGGATGCGTAAACATGTGTGAAGTATATGCACTGTATTGAAAACACATGTGATTATACTTCTTATCAATTAATATTGTTTATTACACTGTTGGAGGCGTGCCACCTTATTTGTACATTTAATAGTTCCTGATTGATGGACGCCTGACAAGCCGGAAGGATTGTGTAATTTGAAATCAAATGATATTGCGATTCTTGACAGAAATGACTTAATAGGAAGGAAGCACTATACTATACTCACGGAGATAATAGTAAGGTAAACTTTTGCACTTTTGAGAGTCTCAAGAGAGAAACGTGCTTGCTAACATTTAGCGGACTGAATAAATACGTACATAACTACTCTCCTCACTTTTGCTTTAATATCGATTGGCGACTCGTATGTAACAGCCTCAGTCTTCTGTTGCAAAATGAAGTATACGGTCGGTCACTCTATTATGCGTCGTGATAAGTGAAATCGTATAACTTGTCAGGCAAAAATGCACATATATAAACTTATGTATATCTATATATTTTAAACAAGTAAAGTTATATCCGTGCCTCTAGTGATTCTGCAAATTTGCTTATTATCTGTATCGTTCGTTGCCAACAATGGTAATCGCTAATTTCCTATACGGATATCAATGTTGCATCAAGGAGTGCAACTATACTATAGCTTATACAACTTTGGTTGATTAAAATAGATACAAGTCATCCGACAGCGTCAAATGAACTAATCGAGCTTTGATCTTTACGATTTATACTTAGAAAAAATATAATTTTTACGAAAAAAGTTTACAATTTTTCAGGTTTGCGTATACAAAACCTTTTCGCAGCACTTGTCGCAGGGAATAATATCAAGTACTATATATAGAAGAATATATGTATTTATTATAAAAGAATTAAAAGCTAAAATATCAACTCGCAAAAATTACAAGCACGAGTCGGCAGAGAAGGAGGAAGACACCAGAACTTGCTACTACTGCTGCTTCTTGTTTGAAGGCTAGCCGTCGACTGACGAACAATCCAAATTATTTTTTGGTCGAGTAACTTTAAAGTTGATTGTGAATCAGACAATGTTCCCACTGGAAGGTAGTTTATATAAGCCACACGATATAAAAGGCATGATAACTCATCCACACTCCTTTCTTTACATGTCAAAGCATATAGGATACAAATACACCTCCAGATATGCATATATAGTGTAATAACCATTTCAGTCTTTCCCACAATACATGCTACACGAACCAAAAGTTAAAGGCCTTGTCAAGCATAATAATAAAGCTGTTGTTAAAGCATCCAATTTCTAAATATGTATATGGATACGTGCGTAAGTATGTACTTTCATAAGCATTTTATAGAATTTACACTTGCTCCATATAGTCAGATAAAAGTATGAAGGCGACAGGGAAAAAAGAAATGAGGAGGCTCTTTAATAGCAGAAGAAACTTTAATCGCAGTAATCTAAAACGGTTATGTAGGCATTTTTACACTTCATTATTATCTCATTATTTTTCAATGAGTGTATTAGGCCGTTGAAGAACTTTACTGCAAAGGCCATTGGACTACCCTCTTTTATAATATATCCATGCCTATACATCTACATAATTGTTTTCCAATGTAAACACTGTTTGTTTGATTATGTATTGATACTTCATATATTAAAATTCAGACTAGATTTTTTAAATTACTTCAATTTGCAAATTTTATGAATGTGTAATCTCCGTTAATATCACAGCAGTCCATAAAACTTGGTTTTATCGTCAAACTGGTCTGGATATTTTTAGCTACCGAAACTGCGTAAGTGACTTACATACATACTGAAATGTTGAATAAAATGTTTAAGTCCCAAAAAGGAATGTTGAATATCTTAGCCAGACATGCCATAACATTGATGCATGCGTCACACAATTTATAGTAAATGCGCTGCAATTTTAGGTTTTTTTAAATTTCTATCCATACCAATTATAAATTTTACAAAAATTAATCTACCATGTAGTATAAAGTATTATTAGAGGTACACCTATTAAATATGACATCGCAACCAATGCCACATCGCAGATGGAATATTACCAACTACTAAAAAGTTCTTGCGTATAAAGCAAATTGCACATGATTAAGCGGACATGTAATTTACAGAAATAAATAAGTAAAATAAAATATAGATTGAACATCCATACATGGAAAAAATGTATGTAGATAAGTACGAAGTCCTGGGTATTTTGGTACATAGAAGAGAAAAAATATTGACAAAAATGTTCTTCTTACAAGGCAATCACGTGCAGTAAATTATTAGTGAAGTTGATGATACGACGTAGAAAATTATAGAGCGAGGATTTTTTGTTGTTGTGCTAATTTATCCAAGTGAATCTGATTTTATGTCAACATCCAAACAAGATCATTTAACTTGCGCAAACAGGCTCTTGGATATAAGTATACGCCTGTGAATCAAATCAATATGAGAGTAAAATGATTCATTATGCACAAGTTAATTCTATCGTTTAAATCGATCACATCTATACACTATAGTAAACCTACAAATTCATAGTATTGAGACCACGCTATCAATAAGGAAATTAATTGACAAGATAACTTAAATGATAAAAGCTATTCGAATGTGTAACGTAACATTTATCTATATAAGTTAATGAGGAAGAATGGGGAAAAGTTAAAAATCCCTATAACGAAGGGGTAATCAAGGAAATATTTTTATAATAAGGATTACAATCCATTGGTCTTGGGTTAAGCACTTGGCAGTATAAACTACATTTATTGTTAGTGGAGTGTATGTGACACTCGCTGATCATAATGACTAATAAAATCCGTACAAGTAAGATATTTACGATCCAAGAGGAGAATCTGTATCAACGTGTCAATAAAAAAAGAATGAATGGTAATGAGTGAATAAGAGGAAGAAGTAAAAGGTGTAGAAAGGTAAATAAAAATATTGAGACCTGTATACGACAAGGTATTTCTATGGGTGCTAAAGTCATATGAATAAACATTACCTATAGGAACGTGTATGCGTTTATAATGACATCATGTCAAGTGAGGAAGCTTAATACTAACTTTGAAACAACAAGGAAGATTGCCTGCCATGCTATTTTGCATTGGTTGAGGTCAGTGGGTATGTGGGCTACACACTCTTGAGGCAACAAACTCGCTGTTATTTACACCTTACACACAGAATACAGAATACATAAACCTTCACTGAATTCCTCCTTTTTAATTCTTACATAGTTGAAAGCCTCAGCCGGCACAACATACAGCAGGTGTGTAGTCCTACTGTCTGCACTATTTGATTTACAGCTTTTATAAGAAAATGTTTTACATCGTGGAAACTGGTATATGAATATGGAATTTGTAAGCATGGAGATGCAAATGGTTTAAAAGTTGGGGTGTGTGATATGCTATAATTTATCTTAACAACTCATCTTTTTCCCGATGTTATGCTTTTAGCCACTATATCATCACGCTCTTATAAAAATCTAGATTATGTTGTCTCGCACTTGTCTCCCTTTGGTTTATTTACCTCTCAGAATATATTATGCTAACAGTTTTCATTACAAAATCTCTTTTATCTCTTTTATAAAATCAGAAACAGTCTCCGTCCGATCGTCCTCGGTATGTATTACAATGTTAAGACA
>JAQGAK010001628.1:0-28887 GCA_034696945.1 Lipothrix lubbocki | reverse complement strand
AAGACAGTTGTCGAAACGTTGCTCTAATAAAAACTGTATTTTCTTAAAAAGTGATTACGACTTTGATTTTAATTATATGACATAATAACAATAATTCTTATTATTGTTGTTTACAACTTTTTATATCCCAACCTACACATTATTTCTGCATTCAATTCCGGCTCATCGGGAAACGCGTTGAGACAATTGAGGAAAAGCTCCATCCCACCATGCTCCAGAAATCCCTCACAGTTGTGAAGTCTTTCGTCAGTAAGCTAGAAAACGGGTATAAATAAAACGATTTTGAAGGTGTAAAGCTATACCGCACATGCATTCATCCTAATATTAGAGTTTCCTCAACAAAATCAATATTCCTTATCCTTAATAAAGGACACCATTACTTACATTACCAATAATACCCCAGGCTCTTTGCATTACAAACCCGCAATCCTGTTTAGTTAACAGGTCTTCAATGATTTTTAACACTTTGGACATGGCGACTAGATCCCCCACTAGCTCTTTATGTCCCGGAATCCCGTCCGTAGGACACATCAGGCAATATAAAACAATCATTGCCTTTCTTTGCCCAAAATCTCCAAGGTTCATCGAGCTGAGGAACTCCAGAAGGAGATTGGCCAATTTGTCAAAGATAAATAACTGAATTAATTTAAAAAAAAATAAATGAAATAATACAGACAATTTGCTACGTGATAATTGTATGTAATTTCATGGAATCCTACCGACCAAATATTCGTGGAGAAAATAAAATGCAATTAATCATTAATAACAATTACACAACAATAAAAATAATAATAAGGAATCAATCAGAATCAAAATAATAATTAAGGAATGGCTAAAATCATGTTGCGCCGTTCAACTCACAAAGTCTTCGGGGATTTCAAACCAACTCAGCGTTGCACACACGTATCCTATGACAGTGGGATCCTGATAAACTTCCATGGCATTAATTAAAGTTGAGATAACGACCCTTTTCATGACTGGATTAATTCCAGACATCTCCTTACTTCTTAGCACGTAAAATGAAGCTGCGGCTCCTAAGACTTGAAGGTGCCTATCGTTAATATACCGACGCATAGCAGTGTGAATTAATCTCAATGCTGTACTTACGTCCGTTCCTGTATAAAAAAATTTATTTTTAATTTATTTTTAAATCATTAACAACGTCGTTAACCAAAAGTTCAACTATGAATTATTTAGTAGCATGATAACCTTTTTCACTTTGAAATAGATCCCTTAAGTCCTCTAAAATATATTCTAACACTACCGGTCGATCCATATACGCTGTAAAAGCAGTAAATATCTGACTTTCGTCCTTATCACCCGCAATTCTCTTGGCTGGGATGTGCGACCGATGTGACGCATCGTAGTCTGTACGGTACAAACCTAAAAACTCTAGCGGGGAGTGAATGCGAGAGTTTAAGCCGGGAATGTCACACTCTACGATCCTTGTCTCTTCGCCTGAACAAATTAAATTATAATTGTTTTGAAAATAAATAAATGTTTTTGAAAATAAACAAATTGTTTTTGAAAATTATCAAATTTTTTTGGAAACTAAACAATTTTTTTTTGAAAATAAAGATATTTTGAAAATAAACAAATTTTTTAAAAATAAAGATGTTTTGAAAATAAACATTTTTTGAAAATAAACAAATTTTATGAACAATTCTTTAAAAAATTCTTGTGTAGTAGTAAAAAACTGATAATATCACCTGTTCCAGCCAGGTTTGTGCCGGAAATATCAAGTGAAGTCAATTTAGGTAGGGAGGTGACTAGGTCCGACAAGATCTCATTTGGAGTTGGAAACCGGTGGTATTTTTGATGACTTTCTGAAATGTCCAAGTGTCTGTCAGAACAAATATCTCTTAATAATTCCAAAATAATGACAATTTAAGGAATATAGGAATTACACTCTTTTTTATCCATGACTTTATTAACAACTCTCATCCCGATATTCTTATTTAACTATATTGCACTTCACTCACCTTAATAGTTTCAGTTGTCCCAGAATGGCTAAATCATTTTTATCAAGTGGGACTTTATGCAGACTGAGCCACGTTAAGCACCTGGATTTCCTTAAAAAACGAATGTCCGAATCGTAAATGGCGCAGCCGGACAGGTCTAAGTACTGAATATTTTCAATGAAGTACTTTGTCAGTGACGTCATGGCGATTAAGCGATGATGTTCCGTTTCCGTTGGGTCTGTGGCTTTCCAAAGAACCAACTTTAGTAACTTCGGTGTTGTTAGCGAACCGCGCTGTAGTTCCTCTTGGTGTTATGAAAATACATATATAATGTTAAAAACCCAATTCAAAAGAATGTAATTCTACCATGGTATACCATTTTGTGAAAACATAAACATATGGTTCACCTTCTAAATTCGAATATTTGACTAAACTCTCATTAAGAATTTCAGCAGCATTTCCAATCACAAGGGATTTCAAATTTTCTGAATACCGATTAATCACGTACAGGGCTTTCGAGGTCAAGCAAGGACAATTATGAATATCGACCTCGACCGGACGGTGCGCCATTAACTTTTCAAAAGACGCGTCAGTCACATTTGAATTTCTCAATATTAGCGCTTCTATATTTGTGCAGGATATATCCTATAACAAATAATAACAAAAATGTATGTACAGTTCATGAAAAATGTTTAGTTAATATTAAATTTTATCCAATTTTCAATAAAAAGTTAATAAGTTTCATTTATAGTTAATAGCAGTGTTGGGATTGGAAGTCAATAAAAACGTTATTTTTCGCAAAATGCCCCTACAGCGTTTTTAGCTTGAATCAAGTAGTTTCAACTAATAAATATATTGTAAATACCTATGTAGATTAAATGTCATACATAATAATGCAAAAGAAATTTTTAAAATCGGTAGGTATTTGTAGATACAAATTAAGTAACAAAAAGTGCCAATAAAGATCATCGAAAACTGAAATGTTTGAAAAAAAATTGAAGTTTTGTTTTGACCTAATATGGCTATTTCCGAAGCATGTAGCTTCAAAATTGAAGAATAACAAAATCAATAACTTTATACAACTCTGGTTACAGCACAGCATATTGTACCTGGAATAACGGAAGGACGCGACTATAAAACTGTTCGGACTCCTTATCAGCAAACTCTAGCATTTTCTCACAAATCTCCTTAGGGAGGAATATATTGGGCTTGAGTCTGGCCGGATTACAATCAGCAATCGTCTCGGTCAAGTTATCCAAACAATACCGGATACAAAGATTTGAGAGAGAATCTGGGTCATTGCAATAATATCCGTTGTCCATGGTGTGTAGCGAGAAACGGAAACAGCCGAATTTTGTTCCTTTATCGAAAATAATCCAGCAGCTCTACGTCACTAAGACAATTTACAAAATTAGATAAGAAGACCAAAAGTCTAAGATTCCCACCAATCGCCACCAATATTCGCACTAAAATCTCTGTAACGGTTTAAAATTTCGTGGCATATATAATACAACACAACAACCTATTAGTGTTTTTTCCCGCGCAGAGCAGCTAGTAATAATATTTACAATAGCGCAACAATTACTAACAATTTCCACCACCGATTTTAGAGTGTATGTTAAAAACTAGTTTTGAGCCCGTGCTCTGCGAGGGAAATACACGCTGATTGGCCAAGTACGGTTGTCACGTGATTCAAACTGTTCTGAGCACGTATGCAAAGATTTTAGTGTGAACGTGAATATCGGAAATAGCTTTACGCCCGTGCTTTGCACGGGGAAAGCTCTGTCGTCGTTGTTGTATTTTGTATGCCGCGAAATTTTAAAAACGTGACAGAGATTTACCGTGAATATAGGTGATGATGATGATAATAAAACGTAGGAGAATGTGATGAGTGAATTTTATGGCTCCATCTAGTGGTACAATTCTTACTGATTTTCAAAAGACCTTAAATAAAACTTACGCACTACCTTGAAGGATTTGAAGTAAAGAACGACTCCGATATTAATATGGAGTTTTTATAATAATTTTAGTTTGAAGGAAATAATAAATATTTTTAATTTGATTTGAAAACTACAATTTTACAGGTGCATTTAAAGTCCCTGAGTATACTAAAATCTTTATTTTTTATGGTAGTCAGGGTCCCATCAAATATTCGTTTAAAATCTGCGTTTGTTGCTTTTGTCTTTTATCTTCTTCTTGTTGCTTGAGGCTGAAATTATTTTCAAATTGCCCGCGTGAAACTTTGCAGGTTTTAGCTTAATCAAGTGAACATACCTATATTATGTTTCATGTATAAGTAAAATTAAGTAGTGGGGATATGATTGATTGATAATTAATCAATCAATGACATCGGCTCTCGTCGGTAAAACGATATTAGAATACCCAGCAATCACGTATTGCAGTGAAAAAGGGCTTAAAAATCTGAGCATAAACCAGAAATTAAATATGCATACGTATGTTTATGTCCACATGTATAGAACGTTTAATTTAATTTAATTAAAGTCAATTTCGACCTCCAGTAAATAAATGCATTTGAATTGGAGTTATGAGTAATAAGCAGTAAAGTTTACACTATGACAGTATATACTTTGTACATACATTTGTTGTAAATGCAGACGGACAGCGGACTATGAATATCCTCCCTCAGGTGTGGTGGAAAATAATGGGAAATTAGTAAAGGCTCCCGTTTCCCCAAAATAAAAATATTAATATTTAGTAAATAATAAACTATTCGAAGTCACTTTAAGTATTCGTCAATAACATTTCTTAACACATAGGCAATGCTTGGGGTGGCTTACCGACTACATAAATAATACAAATTCCTGCTACAGGAGAATCAAGTTATGTTGAATGAATAATTAAGAGCGGGAGTAGCGGCTAATCAGCTAAAAATAAACAATCTAAAGAGATAAAACATATTAAGTATAATATTCAGCAGCGGCGATTCCACGGGTCAATTTACAGTTAACAGAATAAGGTAATTATTGAGATAATAAATAAAAGTACTGTTCATTCATGATAATCAAAGGGATTAGTAAAAAATTATTAAATATAAAAAGGAATGTTGTTCATATACATTCCTCTTTCGTTTGAAATTAGTCACAACTGATCATATCTCCAATGTATTAGTAATGAAAAAGCACTCATATAGGTTCAAAAGTTTCCATTAGGTTTTAAAACGATGTTAATCGTGTGGATTTCAGACCAGTGGGAGTAAATGCTAAGCTATTGTCAGGTCCTGGGATAAGTAGTTACATTTAATCCAGTTGGCTTCGTGATTAATAATTTTAATGTAATTTATCCGTTTAATTTTCCATTTAATCTATTACTACACGCAAACATAGAAGTGACACGTTTCCGTATTGGCTTCAGGAAACATTTTAGTCGGCCATCAAATAATTTGTCTAGGGACAGTTGGATTTCTGCAAACCATTCAAATAAAATGTATCCCTTAGCACTTTTTTAAGCTAAAAATTTAAAACAAAATGAATCTGAATAGTAATTTCTTATTTATTTTCCCATCTCTTTGTGCTTCAATAGTTGAAACCCGTCAAATTCTGGCAACGTTAACAGACTTGGCATCTTGGGAGCAAACATTTCAAGATTGCCTATTAATAATTGTTTTCACCAGACATACCAGAATTGAAAACTTGCACTCGATGTCCGTTCCGTTTGTCAATATCATAGGAGATGGGATATGGGCATTACATAAATTTGGAATAAAACAATTGCTTGATCTACTAGGTAAAACGTACCTAGCATCGAATTGTCAGGCTATATTTATTCTGCATCATACCCCTCTATCAGATATGCATGAGCTAAAGGAAATCTGGTTTATACTTCCGCAATATATTTCCAAGCCATATTTCACATTCGCGGTGGACATTCGCATCTACAGTAAAGCAAGCTTGAAGGAATACATGGAGGGGCTTGCCAATATTCGCTATTATGCTCATTTAAGAAGAATGTTTGTTGTAATTCTAAAACGGCGGAAACGGAAGACATTGGCTGGAAAAAACGCAATTTCGGATCGGAATTGGAAATTTTCGACATGGTTTGCAATTTGTCATATGTGTTTCAACAAGCCTGTGCGAATCGTGACCATACAAAAATGGCAGGGTAATCAAATCTCCAGGAAAGCCGTTGATCAAGTGACAACGCGAACAATTCGAAATCACACTTACTTTATTATGGACGGCTTTGAACCTTATAAGGAAAATGAATTTCACCACGGGAATCTACAACGAAAGGAACTGTTAGTGTCCCGATCTGGCATAACGTTACGACATTTTCTTGTATACTTGGTGAGCGTAAAATATTCGAATGTCACTTTTACCAGCGAGTACTCTCCGGCGAAAGTTAAAGGTCGGATGGACCTTTCCGAAGTTGTGGCATTTCAATCATATAAGAACAACTCGGGGGACATGATTGGATTTTTACCTATCCGAACCAACAGCGCAAGATTTTTAACTTGCACTGGCGTTGATCATTACCTTTCATACAACATGTACGCCCAACCTTTTCAGGTGGGATTGTGGATATCAATCGGAGTAGCCATTGTCATATCTGGGGTCGCTGTACAATATCTGACAAGAGCTAATTGGTACCAGGTGTTCATTATGCCACTGAGGGCTATAATGGAAAATGTGGATATTGACGAACTCGGTACTTCTCTGAATTACAAGTCTAATGTTGTACTTGGGTCGTGGCTTCTTGTAGCAGTTGTGCTGACCAACGCTTACAAAGGCATTTTTACTTCGGACCTCACAGCACCACAACCTTTTTATGGTCCGATTAAGCTTGCCGATATAAAAAAGCTTGATTTAATGGTGTTTATACCCGCTGAACATCCGGTCCTGCTGAGTCCCACTGGTGTTTTGAATATCTTGAAAAACAATTTTACTAGTTACAGAATTCCTCTAAGACATATTTCAAGCCACCTCCATGAACTAGGTCTCTATGTAAACATTAACATTTTATCCTTTTGGATGAATCTTCGTTATTCCAATGAAAACGCACATGCTCATGATAAAATCGGAATATCTACAAAGTATACAAACTTGTTACCCCAACTCGTTCTAGCAAACCCCTTTATCAAGAATATTTCAGTGGCAGACGAAGTTTCCACCTGTAACAATGTCGCTTTATTTGATTTTGAAAATCGCATTCCGACGTTTCAAGTTCCGCACTGGCGCCAGACAACGCTTAAGACACATCCGTTCATAGTCAGCAAAGAGGCAATTTTCGAAGGTGAGGTCGGGTTTCTGACGTTCATTAGAAATGATGTTCCGCTCTTCGATTTCTTGCGGAAAGTTCTTGAGACAGGATTATATATTTGGGTTGAAGACCGACTTGAGGTTTTGCGAGGAAGTAGGTTTGATTTGCATCGCTTATCTTCAGCAGGACCCAGTTTTGAAATTTTACGCATCTCCTCAAACTTCATACAAACACTGGCATTATTGTTTTCTGGTTGCCTTGCTTTGTTATTAATTGCGTTTAGCATGGAAATGTGCTTTTCTCGTTTTTATTGGATTTATTGAAGTTCTAATAAATCAACATAATCTGTCAATTCTAGCGGGATTTATTAAACATACAACAGATCGACAAAAATATTTCGAGGCATTTCAAACGAGCGGTGCAGTAAGCTCTAAAATTAGATCGATGGAGATGTGTTTATCTCTCTGTTATTGGGTGCCCTGCAGGTGGATTTTTAATTACTTAAATTGTGATCAAATAATCCGTAAAATTTCTAATTTATATTGGAAATTTAAAAATTTACACAAGTCATCTCTATTCGTTAGCGCTGACAGCTTTAAAAACAAATATTTTTTTCTATGTGCAGCTGGCATTCAATAAATGTTCTAATTGTTAAGCAACTATTATGTATCAAAGCATAAAATTATAGTTATCACAAATTTTGTTTTAAAGCATTTATTTATGAAGATATATAAAATATAAGTGATTTTATTATAACACTAGTGATTCAATTAAATTACTGATTACTCCTGATGTCCTGAATTTACTGCTGTTCCAAATAAATTATACCTTATTCACGCATTTACTGGGGAAATAATGAAATTACTAATGATTTCATTTTACTGGTAATAATTTACTTGATGAGATCATTCAACGTTGTAATATGGATGGCTGATATCCGGGTAGGATGCTCAGCAGTCAGCCTATTTAATAAACGACGAGAGTAAGCATAATGGCTCGCTTATAAGCAGGAAATTGTAGAAGATGTAATAAATTCTGGTTTCAAAATGATTAAATGCAAATTCATCCTAGGACTTGTTTTCGATGTCAGTGTATTTGGAAAAGGTAGAAACTCGGAACCGCGTGGCAACACGGAATTGTTCTTTGTTTGGTCTGTGGTTTTCATGAAAACGTCCGTGAAACTAACAATGTGCTGATTTCAAATTGCTATACAACCAAATGTGCCGTTTTCTCTCACTTAAAACCCTGAAAATATAAACCACACTTCTATTAATGGCTTGAAATGATTATGAAGCTTTTCGCCTTGCCCGAGACCTCTATTTTCCCAGTAGTAGACAGGTAAAATCATGTAGTTTTACAAAAATATAGTTAAGGCTGAAACAAATGGTTTTGATGAAATAAATGTTCGCAATATTTTTGTATACGAGCTTCAAATGTAGTTAACAATGTAAACTATTTTCGACACCGTATCGCAAATAACATTCTGACGACAATTTGAACATATCCACTGGGGAAATACATATCACTTCCTCACTTACCTGAATGTCAACTTGTCTGTTTATCTGAGGTCGTCTAGAGAGCTGTTCCGTAATTTACGAGGTTCCAGGCTTCTGCGTTTCATAATTTGTTATATAAACATCGAAAACAATTTCAAGGATTTGAAGATTTAAAAACCTAAAATGTTTAAACCACCTGGTAAGCACCTGGGCCAACTTTTGAACAATATTTCCGTAGAGATTAGCAGACTAGGAAACAATAATGATTTCTGTTTGGTAAAGATTACAGCGCTGAATATAAAAGCCGTCGATTAGATATCTTCGACATCAGTATCCAATAAACCTTCACTAGTACTCCAAAAATACTATCTATCCTCTCTAAGTTTTGATTTCGACCACACCGGTACCATGGCGATCAAGTAAGGAAGTATTTGGTTACATTAACTAATATTCCAGAATCTTAGTCGTAGTAATTAAATTTTTCAAGAATATATTTGATGTATTTCATTAAATAAATTTGAATTAAACATTCCAGGTTTGTCCTTATTCTTACGTTGCTTTCTGTGCTTGCTTGGGAAGTCACCTCGCTCTTAAACCCAAATGATCCCAGATACCTTCAAGTAAGTTTCCATTTACTCAACATTTACTAAATTTACTAAAGTTTCTATTTGCCCACAAAATTTGTAAATATTCTAAGATATTAAAAAACTACAAAATATTTAAAGTATAAATACTAATTTACCTCCTTTTGTTCGTAAATAGTGCCACAATCCCAACGAAATTTGCAAAAATGTACCATGTTGCAATGCGAACAATCAAACTTACACTTGCCAGGAGTTCGATCCAACAGGTGGTGATCTGTACCCAGGTGAACAAGCTTGCTTGCCACCGAACTCCACAAATACTACAGTATCCCCTTTAACAGTAAGTGCCCAAATGTTAATTTTAAAGATTATAGAAATAAATTCAATCGTAATTCAAAAAGAGGATGTCACAGCTTCTACATACATAATTACTTTTTCTTCTTTAGTGCCATGGAGAGTTGGAAGTTTGCTATAAACTTGGTTGTTGCAACCCAAATTATACATGTGCGCCGTACCAACCACAAAACGCAGACCCTGGCGCGCCGCTTTTCCCATGTGAATACCGTTGCGAATACACGCCAAATATAACGGTAGTGGCCAACCAAACTGCGGTAGAGTGTTTAGCCAACTATAAAGCCTGCAATGCTACAACCTGCCCTCCACCCGCTCCACCATGCGGCGGTACACCAAGCCTGCCTACAACCACGTGTTCAACTACCTCTACAACAACATGTACCCCTCCGGGCTCTACAGCCAACTGCACAACCACCTCTGTAACCGACTGTATTAACTCTGCAGACAACTCGACAACCACTTCGACAACCACATGTGTTACTACAACTACAGGAGGATCGCAGTAGTAGCAGAATCTAATTTCTTGAATACAATTAACAATATAAATTAAAAATTTAAAATCAGAATTTAATATCCTCTAATTTCACATAGTAATGTAATTCATGTTATTTTATAAATAAAACCAGTGCAAAAAAATTTCACTTCAATGTAATGTCTTGTAATGTCATTTAGAGCAAAATTCTGCAGCGGTTATAGGGTATCTTGCCTATATAAAGAAGACCGTTACATGGGGTCTCCATTATAACGGAAGATTTTTGTGAAAGTCTCGCCTCGTTCAGCTTGCATTAAATAAAGTTTTTCTATATTTTTTCGGTCGTACAATTTTGCAATTCTCGGAGGCATATTCAATATTCAAGTTTCCATACATGTGATATTTTTGCAAATAAATTTTTTTCAGTAATTTAATTGAGCATCTCAGTGTTCTGCCGTATTCTTTGAAATACTGCAGATATTACGCACATTGGAATTAAAACAATTTAACATGTTGATGCAAATAATCTCTTGAGTTACAGCGGAAAATATAAATTTTCATATACTCCAATCATTTAAAGAGTGATTGGATTTTAAAACGTGGGATATTTATAAATTACTAACTATTATAGTTTGTTTACTATTACAATTTATGAATCATCAGTAAAAAATTCGTCAGCCAGGAAATTAACAAGTCACAACTAATAATCTTAATCAACAATGGATTTAAAATTATTATTAATTTCGAAAAATATGAAAAACTAAATGTGGATACATATATTCGAAAATTTATTTAAAATCGTATCATTTTAACTAAAAACGCTCAGCTTTTATGGCTTAAAGCAGTAAACATTAAAACAAATGCATGGTACGTAATGTTATTGCAAGGAGGAAAAAATTAAATAAAAATATGAAATAAAAATATAAAATTAAATATCACCGTAATTATTTATAGCAAGACCAAGTCAGAGCTACAAAATTTCAAATGTGGTGACGTTCTTATTCTGCTCCACCTAACGACACAACATATACCTTAATTGTAATTTAATAATGTAACTGGAAAATAATGTTTACCGAGGATTTCAAATATCTACTGGGAGCAAAATAAGTTTGCAAGTTCAAACTTACTTCACTGGCGAATCGTAAATTTATTTTATGATGTCATGACATTGCCGCGAATTCAAATGACTGCTAAAATTCACGAATTTGCAGTTGATATAATAATTATAATGAGAATTTCGTTAATAAATTGTCGATCCAATTAAATTTCTGCTGATTAATAAATTTTCTGACACTTTCTTGATTTTACTGCTTAGTTCTTGAATGCAAACTTCGTGAATCTACTGGTGATTTTTAATTTTATTGTAATATATACATATATTGATATATTATTGTATGTTATTAATTTATTTTATTTATTGACTTCGTGAATTTACTGATTCTATGGTTTAACTCTTGATTTCATGAGTTATTTGCCGTATATGTTTGAATTTCGGATGCTTTTTTGATTTTACGGCTGGTTTCATGAATAATTTACTATAGTAAACTACTACTATTGTAGTTTTATAAATTTACTGGTAATATCCTTGAGCTGTGTTGATTGAAAGCGAATACCCGTGCTGGAAACTAAGCAGTGGGCCTGTTAAAGAAGCCATGAGACTAACCTGAAATATAACATATAAGAATACTAGTTTGAAATGGACATACATCAATCTATACAAATCACCGACAGTAAGGGTGTCAGCTAAATCGATCGTGATTAACTCATTATTATTATTATTTAAATTGCTATAGGAGCACTTATCCGTAATAAATGTTGTTTAGAATTAGTCTACTCCTTTCTGGCCTTTCATACCAGATCCGCTAATTGTCACATATTGATCGTGAGCATTATTGGATATTTTTTCCTTATAGCATATAATACCGTATGTAGCATATTCTTGTAACGTATATTATAAAATGATGACTGGTTATGCAAAGTTTAAAAAACATTGCTCTAGGAAATGTGTAATGTTAGTTATTATGGGAAAACTCTGAAAACAGAAACAATTTGTAATAAATTAATATCCATTTTTTCTAGGCTAACGTGGTTAATTAATAAGCAGTTTTATTCACATTATTAGCGCAAGCTTTCCAAATAATTCTTCGCCAGGCTGACTAGTACTGATAGATTGGATTTATTTAATCATTTGAGCGATATAATACTTTTCTCTCTGATCGTCTGATCCCAGACCATGTTTTTCACAGATGGACCAGAAGTTAAATACAATTATGGAGGTTATCGAATATTAAATCGAATGTCTTTGATGGATTACATTTAGACCAATATTTTGCACATATCCGTGAATTAAGCTCTCAATTGTGTTTAAACGTTTTCATACAAGTAATTAGGGATGTTTGAGCATTTCAGTTCCTCGTTCCTCTTCAAATACATAGTCTCCTATGCCAAAACAGGTTGTCGTTAATAATGTTCTGGTGAATACAACAGGAGTAGAATTGGGAAATATCGCTTCCTTACTTACCTGAATGTCAACTGTTCAATTTATTTAAGGTCATATTTGGATGCTCAAGGTTCCACGCTTCCAGGTTTATAATTACACGGCAAAGATTATTGCAGATTCAAACCCAGAATGTTTAAGAACCGATTGAGAACACCTGAGCCAATTTTAGAATACAATTTCCTAAAATTTAGCAGAGGGGAAAACAATTATTTCCCCTTTTTTGCAACATATAATATGCTTAATGGTGATATCGCTGGGTATAAAAGGGGTCGACTTTCAAGATTCTACAATACAGTCTCCGTCATTCACGCCAAAAATTGTCAATCCTCTTGCTAAACAGTAAAAATTTCACTTCAGACCCACCATGTCTCTCAGGTAAACAATTATTTTATTAAATCAAATTATCCAACATTTTATTCGTACTAATAATCTTCTTTAAAAAGTAACCTGCTTTAATTTATTTTAAACCAAACGCACAAATGGAATTTAATATTTCAGGTATATCCTTGGTATTGCGTTGCTTTCTGTGCTGGCTTGGGAAGTCACCTCGCTCTTAAACCCAAATGATCCCAGATACCTTCAAGTAAGTTTCTATGTGCCCACAAAATTTGTAATGGTTCAGAAATATTTAAAAAACAATTATTACAATTGCATGTATAAATAGTAATTTACCTCTTTTTGTCCGTAAATAGTGCCACAATCCCAACGAAATTTGCAAAAATGTACCATGTTGCAATGCAAACAATCAAACTTACACTTGCCAGGAGTTCGATCCAACAGGTGGTGATCTGTACCCAGGTGAACAAGCTTGCTTGCCACCGAACTCCACAAATACTACAGTATCCCCTTTAACAGTAAGTGCCCAAATGTTAATTTTAAAGATTATAGAAATAAATTCAATCGTAATTCAAAAAGAGGATGTCACAGCTTCTACATACATAATTACTTTTTCTTCTTTAGTGCCATGGAGAGTTGGAAGTTTGCTATAAACTTGGTTGTTGCAACCCAAATTATACATGTGCGCCGTACCAACCACAAAACGCAGACCCTGGCGCGCCGCTTTTCCCATGTGAATACCGTTGCGAATACACGCCAAATATAACGGTAGTGGCCAACCAAACTGCGGTAGAGTGTTTAGCCAACTATAAAGCCTGCAATGCTACAACCTGCCCTCCACCCGCTCCACCATGCGGCGGTACACCAAGCCTGCCTACAACCACTTGTTCAACTACCTCTTCAACAACCTGTAATGCTTGCTTTACAACCAACTGTTCAACCACCTCTGTAACCACCTGTATCGACTCTGCAGACAACACTACCTCTATAACCACCTGTACAACTACCACTACGTGAGAAACGCGGAAGAAGAAAAATTAGACTTTCTTCAAAGGGGGTTGACTCCATAAGAAATATTGAATTGAAAAATTAATTATACTTTAATTTCAAATACAGATAGGATTGTAATTTTTGTGTGATTTTCTGAATAAACCCAATGGAAACAAAAAGTCATACCTGGTCTGATGACATTTAGTCAAGAAACGAAATTGCGATTGGTGTCCTATGGTTAATGTTGTCAGTACATTGGAAAATCTTTATAATATCATCTTATATAAAACAGAAAATTGAAACGCTTTAGTTATAAAGAAATGGCCCTATAAGAGTCTCATATTGTTTTGCGATATTTTTCCGTTCATGAAAATTTGCAGTTCTCGTAACAATTCCCATTTTCATAGAAATTTCTTTTCATTTGCTTTTTCATTTCACATTTCACTAAATTAAGTGTTAATTGTGTTCACAATTTTAAAACTCGATATGGATTTGCAGATATTTTAGCTTTTGCCCTTTTTCAAATTTACTAACCAAAATGGAGTATCTTCTTGTAAAATGACGTAGGTAAATAATATTTTGTCTACATCATGATGTAACGACAAAGAGTTGTGCGGAAATGACCTTCTTCACTTCAATGCCAACTGGTTGTTTTACCTAAAGCAACCTAATGCAAGCAATTCCGTATTTTTACAAGGCTTCTCTTCCATAGGTTTCAAATATAAACCTTGGCATCAAAACTAAACTCAAGGATAATTTAGACCGATTAAAATTGAATGTTAAATAAACACTTAAAACACAGAAGCTATAGCCATTGAAAATAATTGCCCCTATCAATGCAAACTAAATGGCATTGGATCAGACCGGGATTAAACCGTTTTTATCACATTTTTTCCCTGCGGTTCAGTGTTGTAGTTGTAGGTAAATCGACGATCGACTTTGTTGCTCAAATTCTTACTTCGCATTCTCTTGTCGTTTTTCTGGCAGGATTTAGTACCGCTGCCTGAAGAACGTCTAAACAAAGCCAAATCAATGTTCTACTTCATCCTTGTTTTTTATGCGTCATTTTGGGCGCTAAAAGTAAAATGTTGGCAAATTTTCTTCACACTCGCTTTTCTCTTTCTCTTTTCTCGTGGAAGTATTTCCTTGACGAAACAAACACAAACATTGTATTGTAATGTTCCAACTCCAATAACATACACACATGCATAAAGTAATATAATAAAATAACTTTAATTTAATAAAATTTTAATAATGGAAAATCCGAAAAATTTCCAATCTGTAATTGTCATTAATTCGGGAAATTGGCCAGTCTCGAGTGCCACAAAATTTCGTAGCAACAATAAAAGCGTATCTGAAATGACATCAACAAATAATGCGAGCGCCACTGACCCGTATCGGTGTTTAATATGTTTTGAGGTCATTAAGGAAGAAAATGAACATTTAAAAGAGAAGTTCCCAGTGGATAATTTTTTAAAGTGTTTAAAAATTGATGGATCTAATGTAAATTTTCTAAAAGAGAATTTTAAAAAGGTCACATGGTCATATTTTTGCAGCGCTTGTGAGAAGAATCTTGAGGAAGTTTTTAAAATTTTTGGGGAGCTGCAGAGGCTAAATCAGATTTTGGAGGAGTTCGGGGATTTGTTTAAAAATTTAATTCAGGATAGTTTTGCTGAGGACGATGGAAATTCCAATTGTTTTATTAACGATATCCGGAAGTGTTTCTTTGAAAGTAAATTTTTTAGAAGTTGTAATCAATAATGTTTTAAACTTAGTTTAATCAATTTTATCTAATTATCTAAAATAATAAAAGTTTATTAAAATATTTTTATTTTTATGAAAGTTGTATTGTTGTTAATAAAAATCAATGTTTTTTTTTAATTTCAGAGTTGCACCTTACTTTGCCTTGCGATTCCACTAAAAATTCTCTATCATTTGTTGAAAAAGGTTCACCAGGGAAGAAACAACCCGGAAATCAAAATAAATCTCAAAAATCTATTCCAGCGTCAAAATCAACGACAATTTTACCATCACGTTCTGGTCATAATCTTCGACCCCGAAGATCTTCAAGACTTATAACTCGCCCAACCGTAATAAATCTAGAGGAACAGTCGTCAGCGGATGAGGACGACGAACACGAGAGCTACGTCATTGACCCTGATTTTATTGATTCTCCAACAACTAAAAGCGAATCAGAAGGGGAAGAATCTCCACTTGAATCAGAAAACAAAACCAGAAAATCTAAATCAACCTCAAAACCTGGAGGAAATTCGTCATCCACAAAAAAATTCCTTTTAAGATGTGAAACCTGTAACAAGCGGAGTTTCCCAACAACACTCCACTTGCGCGCTCATCAGCGCAAATATCATGAAGGCGAGCGCAAGCCCTACGACTGTAAAATCTGCACTCGAAAATTCTCAAAACCGAGTCACCTGAAAGCGCATGAAATCCGCTGGCATTCCGAACCTACCGTGAAAAGTTTAAGCTGCCTTCAGTGCCCAATGATGTTTAAATCTTCCGAAGCATTAGAAGCGCACGTTTTGCGCTGCCACCAAGGTGTGCGCAAGCCTTATACCTGTTCCGATTGTGAGAAATCCTTTCGCCATAAACTCCACTTGGATGAACATTTACTTCAGCATGCAAATTCCAAAAATTTCAAATGTGCAGACTGCTCAAAAAACTTCGTAAGCGAACGGAAATTACGGGTCCACCGCGCCAACGCACATTTCACGGATGCCAAGCGTCGTTATCAATGTGAAGAGTGCCCGAAGAAATTTTCCAAGCTGTGTTATCTTGAGGGTCATATGTTCCACCATACCGGTCAAAGTCAATTTATCTGTGAAATTTGTGGTCAACATTATGGGTCGCGGAAAAGTTTCTTAGCGCATTTAGACCGTCATAAAGCACCGGGACAAAAGACCGAAGCTAAATTCCCGTGTGATAAATGTCCGACGACTTTTGTGGAGTCACGATCTTTAAAATATCACGTCCTTACAGTTCATGAAAACACATTCCGGTTCCATTGCAAAATTTGCGGAAAAGGCGTTCAAGCGCTTTCAAAACTGAAACGTCATATGGTTTGCCATTCGGAGGAAAAGCAATTCAAGTGTGACGACTGTGGGAAGGAATTCAAGAGAAAACATCAACTTTCCCAACATTTATTGCTCCACGAAGGAAATTTTCCCTTCAAATGTTGTCATTGCGATAAGGGATTCCGTGTTAGAGAACATTTGAAAAATCATGAGAAATTGCACACGGGCGAAAAACCATTTAAGTGTGAAATTTGCCAGAAAAGCTATGCCTTGAAGCATTACTTGACTACGCATATCAACGCGGTTCACAAGGGGCGAAGGCAAAAGAAAACTAAAATTGGTCCGAGGCTTCCCGGCCACTCAACCAGCAGGGTTAAACCACTGAGTGAAATTTATGGAAGCGCGGATCCAGGCGTAGCTGGCGGCGGTCCGCCCAACGGCTTAATAGCAGATTCTACTATTTCTAGTGTTTCAAACAAAAAAGATAATCATAATTCCGTCGAGCCTCCAGTTAGCCAATCCACAGTGAGCACGAGCACCTTAGGTGACGTCACTTACGAGTGGATTCAATTCGGTTTCGCCCCCGGGATTCCTGCACCCGCGCTGATTGATAACATTGACTAAAATTTGTTTCCCCTCAATCTGTTGACATGTAGTTTATTGTTTTAAAATTATTTATTATTTGTAATTATTAATTATATTCAATTATTATTATTAATTATTTATTATTTGTAATTATTAATTATATTCAATTATTATTATTAATTTTTTACTATTAAAATAAATATTATAAAAAATATAAAATCTTGCTTGTTCAGTTTATTTATTAACATTTTAGATTGAGCATACAAATACTACACTAATTACTTACTAAATAATTTTAAAAAATTTCTCGTTGCTAATTCAAATAAGTGAAAATATATTTTGCGAAATCCAAAAAATTTCCCTACAATGAACAATTTTCAGCATTTTTTCGGCCAAAGTTAAAACTTATTTCAATCCTGTATGTAATTTTTGTAATACTTTGTAATTCATATACAATATTACAAGTACAATAAGCTGTAAATTAGTACTCGACAAGCAAGAAGTTGTTGCATTAAACAATTTAAGACTTAAAACTTTGTTTAGGTGGAAAGCTTTTTGATGTGGGTTTTATTTCATTTAATTATTAAATTTACAGAAAGCGTTGTGCTAGTCAAGATATTTCTTGGGAGGAACATATCTAGAGAGCGATTCTATTTTTAATGCATGTACTTATCCTTAGGCACATGTGCATATTATTTTGGGAAAAAGGTTTATGTATTTCATTTTTATTTCGTTTTATAGCAAGTATAGAACGACAAGTGTTTAAGCACATTTAACAAATACATATGGCAGTGAGAATTTAAACAATTTGGAGGCAATTTGCCCTATTACTACGTAAAGTCGGAAAATGTGAATGCAAAGTGGAAAATTAAAATTACGAAACTTGGGGGCAAAAAATTGCGACAATGTCCTAGTCTAATTAAAAATTATTCTCTGTACTGTTATTATATATTTGTAATGTAATAAAAACGAAACTTTTAAGTTTAAATAACATTAATTTTGTGTTCGGCATACTGGAATGTCGTCATCATGCATGAAAGATATTGTAGTCATCCAGTGCTGCGTTTTGTTTCCATGCGCGTTTTGCTTCGGCTGCGGTGCGTCCAAGTTTCGCTCTTCCCCGCTAGAAGCACTTACTTTGCTGTTGTTGTAATTGCTGCTGCTGCTGCGCAAGAAGTTGTCTGGCTTTATTTTTCTGCCTTGAGTATTCGTTATATTTCAATCGTCCTTCCTCCGTATGAGATCTGGACACATGACATTTTAAATTATCCATGGATTTGAAATTCTTGCCGCACTGATCGCAAATAAATGGGCGCTCGTCCGTATGAGCATACTCAATATGTTTTTTGAGCCTGGTGTACGACACGAAACTCTTCCCGCACTGGTCGCACATATATTTCTTCTCCACTTCATGGAATTCTAAGCGATGCCTGCTTAGCCGATTTTTCGTCACAAAGTCAATATTGCAGAGTTGGCAGACAAAGGAAGTGGGCGGAGGTGGGAGCCTCTCCTTCCTGCGCTGGTTACCTTTTTCCAGATTTTTCTTGTACTTTTCATAGCCCTTGCCATGCAGTCTCTCCCGATGGCCCTCGTATTGCTCGCGGGTTTTAAACAGCTTGGAGCATTCGGGACAAGTTATTTCGAAGTATTTCCCATGGACCCCGCGCTTATGCTTGTCTAGCACATATTGCGTTATCGTTTTAAAAGGGCACATGTCGCAAATGTAGCGGCGCTCCGCCGTGTGAACTTGCCGTGTATGCGTGGAGACTTTGGACCACGTCGAATATTCTTTGCTACAATACTTGCAGATGTAGGGCGGGAGGTGGACGTAGGAGGGAATCTTCCCGCATTTGGGCTCGTGGCACTTTCTTCGGGCCTCGTCGCCAAAAACTTTACCGCACTTGGCGCAGATAACCGGTTCGGATGACGTCACGTGGGCAGCTTTTACATGCTCGATTCGATCATCTTCAGCATCGAAGTCCTCCGGACAGTAAATGCAAGGAAAAGGATGAGCTTGCTGCCGCCGGAAAAGCAATTCGTAGAAGCGGCCATGCCTGATAGTGCGCTTGCGCGATTTATTTTTCTTGTCCCCGGCGCTACTATTCATATTTCCATCTTCTTGTTTAATCCCGTTTTTTATTTTCTTAGGTTTGCTCCCTCCTTTCTTTGCCTTTGATTTTTTGGGAGTTGAATTTTTCGGCTCCTCGGGTGGGGCGGCGCTCAACTTCTTCGGGAAAGAAGTAGACTCGCGCTTTTGTTTTTTCTTCTTTGGCGCGTAATCTTTAATTTGAAAATAATTTGTTAGAAAAACATTTGTATGTATTTAAATTAAAATCAAAATATAATTTTAAAAATTGTTTTAAAAAAGTTTAATTTTTTAAAATTTTGTTTAGTTGAACTTAATTTTTTTGACCGCAATTTTCATTCAACATAACTGCACTGTTCTTAAATTGTTTTTTTACATTTTGGAATCCGAATTTTGTAAATTTCAATTTAGAATTTACCTGAGTCATCCTCCGAAAATTCAGAATTATTACTAAATTCCACGTCATCAAAGACGCCCAATTCTTCTGATGAATCTGTTTCATCTCCATAAAGTTGAGTTTTACCCACAAAATCTGCATTTCCAGTTTTATTTTCCCCAGAGCTGTTAGCATTATTATTGTTTTTATTTCTCCCTGCATTCGGCAAATCTTCCATCCTCAGTCTAGTTATTCTAACCCAAGGTCCTTTATCAAAACTTGCTTTCGAATTTAAAATGGGGTCGATTTTATTATTTGGACGAGCAACTTCTCTCAGATCCTGAGGTTCTGTCTTGATCTTTGAAATGTCAACATTGGAGCAAATAATTTCCGGTTGTGATTTTTCATTTTCAGGAAGTTGCACATTTTTCAAGCCCCGTCGAATAATTTCATCCAGTCTGGAAATACTTTTGTATAAAAGGGATTCCATCCGTTGAAGATTCACAAATTCCTCGTAACATTCCCCGAGATTTGCCAAAATCCTGGAGCAACTGAAGCAGAGCGGGCAATTTTCCGGAAAAGGAATAGGAATTCCTGAAATTAAATCCGCATGCTGGAAACCGAAAATTCGTTTTAATAAGGACATCTGTACTTGGACTGTTTCTTCATTATTATTTTTATTGTTAGTGTCCAATTCCCACGATGGTGAAAATACGGTGCAACAATTTATGCAGATTTCTTGACTTCGGGGTTGTTGTCCTTGACATTGACTCTCTTGCTGCAGATTTTCCAAAATTATTGGAGTGCATAAGATTTCCTGGGGAATTTCCGAAATTCCGTTGGCTCCAAAGTCCACTTGTTTGTCGAGGACGACCAATATTTCACTCATTATGATGATTTTGAATTAAATGATTCCTTTTTAAGACTTTTTTGCGTTTCAGAAAATTAGATGAACACAACACAATATAATTACGATTTATTTTCCATTTTAGATTTGATGCTAACTTTTCTTCTATAAATTAAACATTACATTCAGTTTATGGCAATTCTCTATTCTCTCCTATCTTTTCCAATGTCAATATTATTAAGATTAAATTTCTTTCAGCGACAATAAATTCCATTCCAAAAGAAAAATTAAATATTTGTGGAATCCATGATTTTTCATATATGTTATATAGTACAATAATTGATTTTATTTTATATAATTAGCCGACTATTTCCAATAATTTAACTTAAAATTAGTGAATGTAAAATTGTACAAGAAAATTGTAAAAGCTTTCTGCTTTCTTTAACGTCCATTTTCTATTGAGCATTTGAATGTTTCCGCTTCAATCAAGGATTTCTGTGCTTTGAACTTATTTGAGATTACAATAATCAGAACATAATGATCACTTAGAAATAGAAAGAATATAAAAAAATTATAGAATTTGCTGTTTTGTTGGAGTTTAGAGCCTCTCATCACATTCTTGTTATTTCTTTAATCAATCTGGCTAATTTAATTATTCTAACTTTTTATCTCCCATAGGTTTAAATCCTGCGTCCTAAAAAATCACAAGAAACATTTTCCCATAGAAATGAAGTTTTAAATAAATAACTAAATTTAAACAAATAATTGTTAATGTTACAATAAATAAATCTTTAGAATCATTAAGTACCTCGAACTTAGCATCATCTTTTAAGACAGCTAATTCATCCTTTTTGGTTCTCTTGAAAAATCCAGCCTGAATTAAGAAGATGAATTAAATTAATTTTTTAATCTTTTAAAATACGTCGTTATATTATTCATTGTTTTTAAAGTAAAAATAATTAAATTACCTATGATTATGTATAACTATTAATCTAAGTAAATAATATAATAGTTTAAATAAAATTTTATTTTAAAATTTTCAAAGAATTAATCGGATTTTTTAAAATAACTTTTTTTTTAAATATTTCAATTTTTGAAAAATATATAAAGCATATTAAAAAAATTAAGTTTCATTTTAGTAACAGTAGAATTATAAATTACGATATATACTTATATGTGTACATAATCCTCAGCAGGTTTTCGTACCTTGATAAGGGCCAGGACGAGGAAAAAATACAATATAGCGCCACCTACGACCGCCACAAGAATCCACCAGCTAGCTATTTCCTTGAGCATTTTTTCATGGTTAAGGGTAACTTCGGTTTTATTCCAAGCAGAAACAACTCCATTAAAGAAACTTCCATGCCCGAATGCTGTAAATACTAGTTTATTTTCGTCCGGCTGAAGTGATTCTATTTATTATTGTGGAAACAAAATTTTAATTTATTCTGATTTTACCACGGACACAATGAAAAGAGCATTTAAACAAATATTTAAAAAATATAGAATATATTACCAAATATTATAGAATTTCAAATCTTTAAATAGTACCGATTGTATTGCTAAAAAATACTAAAAAATGTTGTACAGAAAAATTAAAAAATGCCATTCGTCAAACAGGGTAACATAAAAATGTACTTCAAGAATTTGCCAAAAATTCAAGATGTCCTCCCCTCTACTATCCTCACCTATATTCACCGTAAATCTCTGTAAGATTTTAAATGCTCGCTCCATGATTACAAAAAGATTTCAAATGCTCGCGCCTATTATTATTACGCGAGAAAACTTTTTATTACCCGTGCGGAGCACTGGCTAAAAGCTAGTGATATGATGACCACGATTACTGGACTGACCTGGATTAAGATTGAACAAATCCGCCATAAATAGCACGCTAATTGCCTTCATGCGTCTGGTGTTAACAAATTCGCATAGAAAACTTTCACAATTCTCCAAGTTTGGTCCACACATATTGGAAACACTGTCATTCTCGAATGCTTTTGCGAAAGTGGAGGGGTCAGGGAGTTGGTGGGCGGAGACGCAGTTGAATGCCTTGAAATCAAACCAAATAAAAACGACCGTCAGGTTTGGATTGATGTCAAAATTTCAGAAATTCCACCGAAGTCAATTTTTTAAATAAAAATTATTTTTATCTAAAATTTAATTATTTAATCTAATAACTTACTTCATCCGCAGTGAAATTCATAATTTGAATTGCTTTGCCGTCCCTATTGATTGCAATTGGTAGTAGGAATTCCATATATAATTTAGCAGTTGTAGTGGCCGGAATTTTGACCTGCGGGAAGTTAGTTATTTTATGAGAGTATAAATTGAATTAAAATTAAATTCAAAAGTTTTAGGAACTACATAAAAACGACTAAATTAAATCAAAATGAATTTTACCAGAAATTGGTAATAAAAAGGGTTGGATGGGGAAATTGGTAAATTTCGTTCCAGGTGGTAACCCTCAATGCTAAGTGTGGTATCAATGGTGTACATGATTTGGAAAATCTGCCGGTCCTGGATTCCCCAGGATTTGGTTTCATTGTCCCCTGAGATTTCCCGCTTGTAAACTTGTGCCTCGAAATGCAAACGGACGGACGCATTAGATGCGACCTCGATGTTGTCCAAACTGAACATAAATATCCAGGTCAACTAATGAAAAAATTATGAGAAAATATTATAATAAGCAATTCATAAACAAAGGATTTTGTTTAAAATATGAAAATGCTTATTTGTTTTTTACAGTTTTATTTGTGTACAAGTAATTTATTCCGCACTCCACAAATCCTGTTGCGGAAGAATTGCACCCCGGGGGTAGGGCTGAAATATTGGGCAAATTCATGTCAATTACGTCTTCATCGTTTAAAATGTTCATCCATTTCCAGGCAAATTCCATTCTAGCATTGTGTGCGGCTTCGTTCCGGTTTATCAACACTATTTCCACGGACAGATATGGATTTTGTCCGAGGACTTCCATGCTGCCATTTCTAATAGGATATGGGGAATAAATATTATTAAATGGTGAATTATTTTACACAAACAAGTGAAATTTAAAAAATTGTTAATTATTTTTTTAAAAATTGTTAATTATTTTTTTTAAAATTGTTAATTATTTTTTTTAAAATTGTTAATTATTTTTTTAAAAATTGTTAGATATTTTTTTAAAAATTGTTAATTATTTTTTTAAAAATTGTTAATTATTTTTTTAAAAATTGTTAATTATTTTTTTTAAAATTGTTAATTATTTTTTTAAAAATTGTTAATTATTTTTAAAAAATTCTATTCTAACGATATTTTTGTGTCCAGTGTCTGCAAAGACCTTCCTTGCTTCACAGCAAACAAATTAATTTTTAGATCTGGTTGGCACAGGGGTAGGGTTCCATTGTCTTCAGGCCCTTGACATTCTGTAAACGATATTTTCAGGTAGCGTTCTACTTTGACGGGGTATGGACAGTTGGCACAAAATGCTTCAAAATCTGTAAAAATTACGGTAAATAATTAATCAATTTATGATTATTTAATTTTATAGTTTTAAATAAGTAATGAATTTAGTATTAAGAATGAATTTAAATAAAAAAAATTAATTATACTCTCCTGTAAAGATTCGAACTAAAATATTTGTCTATACGTTCCCGGAACAGTTTCAATCTCGTCGGCGAAGTATCAAAAAGTACTAATTTCAGTGTGGAAGGTATAGAAATTGGTACTTATGGATCCTTCGCCGACGATCTGCTCCACTTGAGAACTATACTATAACGACCAATCATCGTGTTTTCATCCGCGCGGAACACGGGCTTAATGCTTAATGCTAGTTTAATAAATACTAATTTAATTTATTATTTTTAGTAAATAATAGAAATTTTAAAAATTAAAAAAATCTTCGTATATAAATACTTGGAACAATAATTTTAACACATCGAAAATTTAACGCTGAAGATACGAAAGTGAATGAATTAATAATTAACTAAAAATAAGATTAAAATATAAATTAGAACAGCAAATAATATTGCAAAATATGGGTGACAATATAATCTATGAGGAATAAATAAATTAAAAAAACAATTTCACAACTCTTACCCGAACTATTATTTGCCTGAACTTCTAGTTCACCATCGCTCCACTGTTCAATATCTGTAAAGGCGGGGCTGATAGAGTTTCCGACGGTTTCATTGTACCACACTGCACAAGTGATATTCAAATCGGGTTCGCCAGAGCTGAGCTAAAATAGTGAAATGATATTATTATACCTATAATATTTTATAATGTTAGATTGAGATTGAACATGGGGGAATTTAAAATAAATGTACAATAAATAAACTAATTTATACCTACCTGTGGGGCTTTTTGACGTGTCACATTAAATTGTTGACAATCCGTGTCATTGATACTGCTACCAACTGAAAGCGGGACATTCCAAGCAAATTCATGTGTGTAAGGATCATTGACATTATTGGGGAAAACTGAAGAATTGATTGCAAATCGTTGCATTTCTTTGTCTACGGTGAATCGAGTCCAAATTTCTATAAAGTCAAAAATCACAATAATTTTTTAAAACCAAAAGTAAATGGTTACATATAACTTAAATACAAATGTTTTTCTAGTTGTTTTATGTAATTAATGTGAATAATTGTTATATAAAGGAATTAAAAGATTGTACTAAAATTAGGGAATTCAGTTTGATTTATTTCAAGCCCCAAACACAATTTCAATTTGAAGCTAGTTGTAGTTCTGGGGAAAGTAACTTCGTTGGGATCACTCTCTCCGCCTAAACATGCAAATAAGTACGCTGCGATTTTCAATTTCGGTCGAGTTCGGAAGACAACCACTTTTTCGTCTAAATAACTTCCCACAGCAAAATCTAGGGCAAAGTACAAAAATTAATACAAAAATTAATACAAAAAATAATACAAAAATTATTACAAAAATTAATACAAAAATTAATACAAAAATTAATACAAAAATTAATACAAAAATTAATACAAAAATTATTACAAAAATTAATACAAAAATTAATACAAAAATTAATACAAAAATTAATATGCATATAGAAACAACGTTTAAAAATGGTAAAAATACTACTAACCATTTCTCATGGCATGCGGTAAAAGATGTAAATACGGAACGCCCGCTTGAAGAATCCTAGGATGATGAATTGCCCCGCCGGTCCCTGTGAGATCAACGGATACCGGGAGATCTGAAAGGAATCCTTTGGTTTTGGAATGCTCTTCCTCGCCAGCACTGTTTTCATCCTCAAGATCCAGAGACTGACTTTTGACCCGGAGAATCCCACAATCGTCATTATCCGTTTCCATGGCCGACGGTTTGTTAGATAGTTTCCGAGCCATGTTGAGATCATTCAGGAGCTTTTCCTCCTTCAAACGTTTGTTATTGAATAAAGACGACGCTGGCGGGGGCGGAGATTCTCCAGCGTCATCTTCTTCCTCGGTCTCCTCTAAATCGTAATCCTTTTTGTTTTGACTTTTCTTGCTCTTGCTACTGTTGAGATCCGATTTTTTCGGGGCTTGACCGCCACTATTTGAAGAAGTTGAAGAAGAAACTTTGTTCGAGGATAAGTTTAGGCCATTTTTATTCTCCCGGTCTTCCTTCTCCTCCGGCTTTTCTCTCGATTTCCCGGCTTCTAAATCCTTTAGGCATTCCTCCCCTGGAATAAAATAGTTTTAATTCAATTATATTTTAGATTTTACCTCAAAATTTTATTACTAATTTAATTTTTAAGTTATTAATTTTGGGGATACTAGCGTATCCGGGCACGAAAAAAAAGTAGTAAAACAGCTGTTAAATTTATATTGTATCCGGGCACAACAAATAAAGAATAATAAAAAAGGGATCTAATGTTAAGTCCCATGTTGAATATATGGTTGTACTGTAAGCAAATAGGGACTTAACGTTAAGTCACACAATTATAAAATAAATGGGTGTATTGTGAGCAAATTGGTACCCAAGGTTAAGTCCCATGTTAACTATATGGGAGTATTGTCTTATATTAAAAGGACGTAGCGTAAAGTAAAATGTTAAAATATGTCTGGGTGTACTGTATTATTATAGCGAGAGAATAATAATGCAGAAAATAAGGTCGAAACTTAATGTTTAGTCGCCCTTACTTAGATGATATTTATTGAACAAGCGATAACAATTTTGAAATCGTGACCAATAGGCTAGCAGTAACGTCCATCCGATTGGGTGTCCTGTGAGCAAGTTGGGACTTAACGTTAAGTCCCATGATAAGTATACATGTGCATTTTGTCTGTAAGTTAATAGGACTTGGCGTAAAGTCAAATTTTAAATTATATCTGCATGTACTGTGATAATTTAGGGAGAAAATAATAATGCAGAAAATAAAGTCTCCTTTTAATGTTTAGTCGCCCTTACTTAGATGTTATTTTTAGAACAAGCGATAACAATTTTGAAATCATGACCAATAGGCTAGCAGTAACGTTCATCTGATTGGGTGTCCTGTGAGCAAGTTGGGACTTAACGTTAAGTCCCATGATAAGTATACATGTGCATTGTCTGTAAGTTAATACGACTTAGTGTAAAGTCAAATTTAAAATTATATCTGCATGGACTGTAATAATTTAGGGAGAAAATAATAAAGCAGAAAACAAAGTCTGCTTTAAATGTTTAGTCGGCTTTATTTAGATGTTATTTATAGAACAAGCGATAACACTTTTGAAATCGTGACCAATAGGGGAACAGTAACGTCTATCCGATAGGGTGTTTTAAATTGTCTGGATGTACTGTAATTATTTAGGGAGAGAATAATAATGCAGGGAATAAGGTCGGCACTTAATGTTTAGTCGCCCTTTCTTAGATGTTATTTATAGAACAACCAATATAATTTTTGAAATCGCAACCAATAGGCGAGCAGTAACGTCCATCCAAAACGGTCAAATTTCAAGTTGTCTGGATGTACGGTAGGCGAGCAGTAACGACTAGCCGATTTTTTGTTTGTTTGGGACTTAACGTTAAGTCTCATGATAAGTATAAATGTGCATTGTCTGTAAGTTAATAGGACAGCGTAAAGTCAAATTTTAAATAATATCTGCATATACTGTAATGATTTAGGGAGAGAATAATAATGCAGAGAATAAGGTCGCCACTTAATGTTTAGTCGCCCTTACGTAGGTGTTAATTATAGAACAAGCGATAACACTTTTGAAATCGTAACCAATAGACGAACAGTACTGTCCATCCGATTAAGTCAAATTTTAAACAATGTCTGGATGTGCTGTAATTATTTAACCAATAGGCAAACAGTAACGTCCATCCGATTGGTTTTTTTGTGTCAATTATTTTAGTCAGGGGAAAAAAAGAGAATTGCTGGATTAAGATTCGTATTTCAAATATATTTGTGTATGTAAGTACATAAGGACCTAATGTTAAGTCCCATGTTGAATATATGGTTGTACTGTAAGCAAATAGGGACTTAACGTTAAGTCACACATTAATTAAATATATAGGTGTATTGTGAGCAAGTAGGGACTTAACGTTAAGTCCCATGTTAACTACATGGGTGTAGTGTCTGTAAGTTAATAGGACGTAGCGTAAAGTCAAATTTTAAACTATGTCTGGGTGTAGTGTTAATATAGGGACAAAATAATAATGCGGAAAATAACCACTTAATGTCGAGTCGCCCTTACTTAGATGTTATTTATAGAACAAGCGATCACACTTTTGAAATCCTAACCAATAGGCGAGCAGTAATGTCCATCTGATTGGGTATTTACCTGCAGTAAAGTAGGTGGGATTGCTTGTGCTTAGTGGGTTTAGTGAAGAATTTGTTGATGTTTTTTTATTTATTTTGGCCAGAGCATTGAGAGACTATTGATGACCCAGAAGTCATCGATGTGGTAGGCGAGGGCGAAACGGACATGGGGGAAGTGGGGGCAACGTAGGGGGGAGTAAGTTTAGGTGGGGGCTGCATTGGTCGTGGGAGAGGGGAGGTGGTGAAGCAGGAGTCAGGGCGGGTCAGAACGTGGATCAGCTGACGTGTCCTATATGCTTGCAAGGCTTTAGCACATATGCCGCAG